>CM055210.1:9269818-9552256 GCA_029224185.1 Karalla daura | reverse complement strand
AGATTCAGTCAGTGCTGGGAGAAGCCAGTTCAAACATAAGGCCCAACCATAGAGCGCAGGCCGGCTCGACGGCTAAATCAATTAAGCGGCGATTCCGCAAATCAGGGAGGGCATGGAAAGCGCGACCCGCATGACTCCAGGATCTGGTGCCTGCGTGCCAGCTAATGAAGGCGCATGCCTGCGAGTTCACACTATTTATGGCTTTTTTTTTCCTTCTTTGGACAAACATGGGGGTGGGAAGGAGAGAGAGAGAGAGAGAGAGGAGAGAGAGAGAGAGACAGACAGACAGAGAGAGACAGAGAGAGAGAGAGAGAGACAGAGAGACAGAGAGACAGAGAGACAGAGAGACAGACAGAAAGAGTGAGAGAGACAGAGAGACAGAGAGAGAGACCAGAGAGAGTGAGACAGAGACAGAGACAGAGAGAGAGAGAGAGAGACAGACAGACAGACAGAGAGACAGAGAGAGAGAGACAGAGAGAGAGACAGACAGACAGACAGACAGACAGACAGAGAGAGAAAGAGAGAGAGAGAAAGAGAGAAGAGAGAGAGAGAGAGAGAGAGAGAGAGAGAGAGAGAGAGAGAGAGAGGAGAGAAGAGAGAGAGGAGAGAGAGAGAGAGAGAGAGAGAGAGAGGAGAGAGAGAGAGAGAGAGAAGAGAGAGAGAGAGAGAGAGAGAGAAGAGAGAGAGAGAGAGAGAGAGAGAGACAGAGAGAGAGAGAGAGAGGGAGCACTGACTTGTGAAACTGGGGGGTCTGCGGGCACGGTGATGAACTCGGGGGCCTCCTCCATGGCGTCGAAGAACTCGTTGTCCGTCGTCCTCGTCGCTGGCCTCGCCTTTTCCCGGCCCGGCCGCACCTGAGGCCAAGCAGCGGTCACATCACTGTCTCTGCAGGTTGTGTCATCAAATGCCACTGAGGCGACACTTCTCCCTCTCATCTTTCGTTCTTTCCAATGGTTTAGGACGGCGATGCGAGGGAAAGAATAGCAACCGCTGGACCACATGAAAATAGTTTCTCTGCGAATATCTGAGCCCCATCAGGTGATGTTTGTTTATCTTGTCTGCATATCATTATCTCACGGGCAGTCGGGCTCCCAAAGTCATTGGACATGTACGACATTATAGTGAAATTCCTTGTGTGCACAAGTTAATATCTTGTGCACACAAGATAATTACCAAATTATCCAACTAAGTATCTTTTGCATACATGGCTATTTTGCGTTGCAAAAAAGATGACTCGTTTTGCGCAAGATCGTGACATCTATATAGGATCATTTCTTGACAATCTGTATGTCTGAGGACATGAGAGGCTCCGAGTGCTAATCATCTTCGATAGCAACTTGTGTGCACAAAATTATTTATGCGCCGGAGAACTTCAGACCCGATAAAACAGAGGATGATTACCATGTGTGAACAAGATAATTATCTTGCACGTTATCGCCTTGTGTGCACAGGACGAGTTGTGTGCACGAGATATTAACTTGTGTGCGCAGGATAATTCACTAAGTGCAGTAAGTGGGTGGAAAGGCGCTAAATAAATACGAGTTGTTATTGTTATATATTCCTACACAGCTGAGGACTTTGGGTAGGTGTGAAATGCTCTGCATGGGATGACTGTCTTGCATGCACTTGTGTATTAACTTGTGTACAGGATCTGCAAACAATAAGGGGCTAAATGTTGTGATGGAGGGTTTTTTTTTCCACCAACACACACTCAGTGACAGAAAAACTAAGTTCAGACTTTCCAGAGCGGCAGAGAAATGGAGGAGGAGGAAGTGGAAAAAGCGTGGCGTCGTCCTGAGTGTGACGCGCGGAGCCCGCCCGGGCCTCACCCTTGTTGTCGGCCGTGGCGTTGGCCTGCGCCGCCCCCCTGAACGCTCGCTCCAGGTGGTTGTGCTGCTTGGCCAGCTGCTCCAAAGTCTCCTCCAGCCTCACCCGCTGGTCCCGTTCCGCCTGGAGGGCCTTCTGCCACCGCTTGCTGTGAGCCTGAGCCAGCGCCAGGAAGTCTCGGCACGCCTGAGGGGGTTAAAAAAAAAAAAAAAAAAAACCTAAACTGAGTCAACCAGAACCGAAAGAAAGGTCCCCACTGATGTCCGCTTGCTCCCCGGCGAAGCCCACGTAATCAGATCGGCGACAAAGTAAAAAAGGAAGGTGAGACGCGGGGTCAGACTCACGTTTATCATGGCGTTAGAGGTGATGCGGAACAGCGTGGCCCTCTCGGTCACCTGACGGATCTTATCCCCGGCCTCTCCCGTCAGACGCAAACTGTCCAGCTCTGATAAAGACCTGGAATAACCGTTGAAATGAACACTGTGTAAAAACACTTATCAAAGGGGCTCAGAAACTACAGCTCGGTCTGTGTTTCTCTTTCATCCTTTGTTATTTTACTTGCCGTGTTTGCCAACAGGCCACTATTGGTGTTATGTTTCATTCGTGCTCAGTATTATTAGCTTTCAGTTTGACCTCATTGAAAACAGGTAGTGGAAGCCACTTGTATCTGACTGTGCTTGATAAGGAGTGAGTTTTTTTTTAAGGATACTATGTGTACGTTTGAGGGTCAGACTCCTCACGTCAACGTTAAGATAACAGAGACGCAGAGAGTGCTGAGTCGGCTTTTACGCCAGGCTAAAGAATCTGCTGATGTCCGACCTCTGGAGCGCCGAGCCGTGCTTGGAGATGAGATCGTTGCAGGTGCTCAGATCCTCCACTTTGCTGCCTAGTGTTCTGAGGGCGGACTGCACTTCTGAATTCTGCGACCCGCCGCCTTGCCCCGGCGCCACCGGCGGAGAGGATGGGGAGAAGTCATCCCCCGAGTCATCTGAGAGGAGAGCGTGTGAAATTCACAAGGTTAAGCGACGTCTAAATGGGCACAAAATCAGAGGCGAGGTTCTTTTCTCCCGTCCTCTCTCTGCTGCTGTCTGGGCCTTGTACCTGACTCGGCCTGCAGCCGGGCCGCCTTGGCTTTGGCCAGCTCCAGGGCGGTGATCCAGCGCTGGCGCTCCACCTCGCAGCTGGCTTTCAGGTGGTACGTCTGCGCCCCGCCGTTGGAGATGACGAAGTTGCAGGCGTCGTCCACAGTGATCGTGGCCGTGGCCAGGTTGATCGTGCCCCGGCAGGTATGACCCATCTCTGCCTGAGTCCTGAATGTCAGGGGAAAAAATGCTGAATAAAAACATTCATGGTATAACATGGTGTGTTGTTCTACAGATAGGTTGGCAGATAGATGGCTACATGGGTGAAAACATACATATGCAAGTGTGTGTGTTTATAGATAGATAGGTGGATAGGTAGGTAAGTGTGTTGGTAATCAGGGCGTCCAGATAGGTAGATAATTATATCTGTCTGCTGGTAGATAGATAGATAGGTCTGTGTGTGTTTGCATGTATGGGCAGGTAAGTAGGGTGGGTAGGTCAATAGGTAGGTAGGTCAACAGGCAGGTAAGGTGGGTAGGCCGGTGAGTCGGTCAGTGAGAATGTCAGTAGGTAGGTGGGGAGGGAGGTAGGTCAAAACTTTATTGACCTCTCAGGAATGTTTCCTCGGGTATATTCACCAGTCTAACATGAGTTAGAGAGAAACACACGTCTTACAAAAACGTACTTCTACTTATGGAACACGTCCGTGATTTCACTTGTTTAGCGGGAGAGCGTACCTGTAGTACGACAACAGCCCATTGCTCAGGACGAACCACCTCCGCTGATAACCCTTGATGTAGTTTGTCCACTTGAACACCCATCCTTTGTATGTGTCACCGGCGGGAGTGGGAGTGGGGGTCTTGGGCTCTGACATCACGGCCCTCAAAACCAAGAGACAGATTTGAGGAACCTGGAATGAAATAAAGAAGAAGAGGTAATTAGAAAGCGTGCCTGACCCTGTAACACGCTGTCAAAATGCCATTCTAATAGATAGATAGACAATCAATGGACAGAAAGACAGAAGGTAGGTGGTAGCTGACAGATGCATCGACAGACAGACAGGAAAATAAACAAAAGAATCTGACTCAGACTCCATTGTGTTTCCATACTGGAATTAAATCGACAACTACCATTCATTCTTAAAATAGAAATACCTCAAATCTACTGCGTCAAGCCTCTCACAAGCTAGTTTTTTGTCATCTGTGTTATTCAATTAACCAATAAACCAGCTGGACAGACACTAGAACACACCGTCTTGTTTGTTTCATCTGTATGCAACATCTAACAAATGAGGTATATGATCGAATAAAGCCTTTGTTTAATACAGGGCATACTTTGAATGTTAGCCTACATTAATATGTTACTGGTACGTGATATTGATCTTACTCTGTGGTATGACGGGTCAAAGGTTAACAACAGAATCAATACACATTCCCTGCTGACACACTTTTATCAGGGCAAGTGTTTAATAACCCAACTTATCTACACATTTCGGATTTAAAACAATCGGCTACTATTCTTTATTTCATCATTTATTACCTACCGACTACCCGCTGTCAACGAGCAGTTATTTTCATTTCCAACAGAGCAACCCAACTAGCATTTGGTCTAACTTACAATATGCAAATGAGCATGAATGGCAGTGATGGCAGCTCATTACTGCAACTGAAGCTCAAATAAACAACGAATAGTCGTGTTTGCTCAAAGTTAACCGACTGACATGCACATATTTACACTACGTACGAGCCCCCCTCCCAAACTAAACAGTTGTTGTCTCTCTGTCTTGAGCTTTCGGTGGGTTTCGACGGCCTGAATGTTTACCTTGACGTGTCCGAAATGTGAGCTCAGGGAACCAGACACCCGGTGCAGTCACGGCTAACTCTGACAACCCATACGCCAGGCAGGGGAGGCTAACAGCTAACTGGCTATCACTGGGGTTCAATGGTGGCTAAAACACGCTAGACGACGACAGACGTCGACACCGACACTGGTCTGACCGTTAAACAGAGGGACACCAGCGAGTTTCATCGGTGTAGGATCGATAATCGCGGGGCTTGCGGCGGTTCTGGAGCTGCGTACGCCGACAAGAGTCTACAAGCTAGCCGGGCTACATCTAACTAGCTAAGCTAACGTTAGCCTGCTTGGTTGTCACACCCGGTGCAACGAGATGTGGTCTCGGTTGGAAACAGACACCTGGTTACAATTCCTCCCACAGCACGTCATATTGTATTCATTTATTTAATGTGATCTGTAAAACAAAATGCTATATTATTTCTTTTCATTTTGAAATGTTGTACAATGTTTGTAACACCTTTATTTACAAGTCTGAATAAATTGATTATATACTGGTTGATACTATAATGTTTTAATCAATTCTATTGTTGTCAGGATTTATTAAAAAATATGCGAAGACGGACGGCAACATTTTATTTTACTTCTGTAAACATGCGAAAAGTGGGGCAACTTTATTAAAAGCTGTATAAATGCGCACTGGACACAAAGGAAACACACATCTTAACATCCATTCATTATGCATTGATTTATTGAAACAAAATAAACTTCATTATTATTCAAAGTATAATTCGAATACATATCCATTAGTCCCGGTGCGACACTCATTTGGTGTCGACGTTCAGCTGTGGTGTTGACGAGTGAGTGATTAAAATGTTTAAAATGTAGATTTTAGAGCTGTAAAACTGCTTTTACTGACGAAGAACTCAGAATTAGGCGGTCCCTGGTAAATTAAGCGGTCCTGAGACGGCTTTTGACACAGATTTTGGATTAAAGTCGTTAAACTCGGATCCACTCCAGGTAATACCGTGTTTTCGATGTTACAATTCAGGTGTGATGACGTCATCTTTGATCGCAAATGTACTTCGTTGAAGAACACGGAACAAGCGACGTTTATTTGTTGTAGAAATTGATCATGATGCATTAAAAGTGCGACTCCGGTGGGACTCGAACCCACAACCTTTGAATTGCTGCTCTAGTGCCTAGAAGTCCAATGCGCTATCCATTGCGCCACGGAGCCACCTGTTGCACGTACTTTCACTTTCTATAGATAAATTTACCATCCATATATGACCTTAACAGTGCTTTATCTTGTGATTTTTGAAGCCAGTTGATCTTTGGTCAACTGGGTCCGTGCTCTAGCGCTAAACCAACTTCATAATACCGCTCCATAGGGAACAAATCATGAACTTGTCATTAAAAATATTGAACACCAGGTGTCGCTAAAGGCCCGTAAATCCAAGCCATAAATGTTTACCCACGTCCTAGAAACAGAGAGGTGAATACATTGAAAAGGTATGATATTTAGAATTCACAGAGGAAAATGGAAACACTGTCAAGAAATAAATTCTATTTGGATTGGTTATATCTTTGTTAGGATTTGTTGGGACTTGAGACTTTGTGTTAAGACTTGTCAGGACTGTGAAGTAATGTTAAGACTGCAGCAGAAAAATGCCGCAGAAAAATAAAATTAAGTTAATTATGAGTATGAAGAAAACCATACTGCCTGGAAAGTAATTACTGGCCACCATTCGGGTATGTCAGTGAATAAAAACTGCACATATCTGCAGCAGTGAAACTGATACAGAATGCATTTGTCTGACTGCCTTAAGCCCCGAAGGGTGGATGAGTGTGCACTCTATTGCTCCAGTTACAAAGAGGTTCCTTAACTCTGTTATTTAGGCAGGAATGAAGTCATGTGATGATTGGCAGGAAAGACTGCCAATGCCTACACACGGTTGCCAGATAAGCATTAACCGGTTCAGTGTAAAAAGCGGACTGTAATATGTCATCCTTCCCTCCAGATAGATAGATAGATAGATAGATAGATAGATAGATAGATAGATAGATAGATAGATAGATAGATAGATAGATAGATAGATAGATAGATAGATAGATAGATAGATAGATAGATAGATAGATAGATAGATAGATAGATAGATAGATCCCTCTGGGAGGCTCTCTTCGGGAAATAAAATTTTTTCAGGCTGTTGCAACCCTACCCTCTGCATTCTTTTACATAAACTCATGTCCTCCTTTACTACATCCACAAATCTCTTCTTTGGGCTTCTTCTAGGCCTTCTGCCTTCTACTACTATTACTACTTCTTCCACTTGAAGAAGGACGTTTTGATGGACTTGATGTACATTTTGGGGCTGGAACTACCAGACTGTAGTAATTCAACAACGCCACTAGGTCCCCTCTTTAAATTCCACTCACTTCCGGTTCTCCAGACTGGAATCCGGGTGATTTCCCTCGCGACTTCTACGTATCGGTGACGTAACCTGCCATGAGCGGAAGTGTCTGGGATTCAGCCCCGATCCATCGCTCCAACGAACCAACCAACAGAGAAGAAGAAGGAGGAGAAGAAGCGGAGAGAGAGAGAGATCCGTGTCTGCACCTCCTCCTCCTCCTCCTCCTCCTGCTCCATCACCCTCCTACCACACCGGAGCTGGACGTCGGCACCGGGGGGACATGAGCTGCCAGGTCTGTGCTCCGTCTCCTTCATTACTCATGCGTAATTACGGTCCCAAAAAAAACAAAAAACAACGTTATTCTGGGTGTTTTCTTCTCACTGATGGACGCGTTTTTTCTTGCAGGTCTACGCCTGCCTGGACACAGCAGAGGATTAAGTTACTGTTCCCGGCGGAGGATTAATTTTATTGGCCTCCTCCTGTCACGCCTGTGGTGATCCCTTTTCCAATTAAGAGAGGTGCTTTCAAGAAAACAGGTAGCGCCGCGACGATAACCTCACAGTTGACTCATTTGGGGGTGACAACGCAAGTCCTTTGTTGCTCCTGCATGTCATTTCTGCTTGCAAAAAAAAGGTGCACTGGCTGCAGACAACAATAGAGCCATCACATGCACGCCGTAGGAATACTACGCGGATGTCTGTGTATCGCAGTGTCCAGTAGGAGATCAGTGATAACCTAACAGTGTTGGAAGTCCTGGGCTCTATTGTGCAAGATTGAATAGGTGTGTGCAGCAGTTCTCTTTTTTTTCTTCCTCACCCGGCTGCAGCCTTGCATACCTGTCAAAATACAATTTGCTTTGACAACTGTGAGGCATTAGGTAGATTGCATATAGAGTTACTGGCTCCCCTGACTGACCGCCCAACCCCCTTCCCCCCTCACAGCCACAGCGTGTTTTGGTTTCAGGCGGATCATGCCCTTTTGTCCACTGAAGCCTGACTGTACTTTCCAGGCCGGGCCGAGCTCCCACTATGAAAGAATTTGCTCTGCTGGAGGGACCAACCCGCCCCCCCCCTCCCTCCCATGATGTAGAAACCACAACTGTGCTATAGTTTCAGATGGTCGGAAGCCAAAACCTAGTCTGTTGTTGAAGAGAGAGGAGAAATGATGAATGCAAAAGTTAAGGGCTGAGGAGCGGCAGGAGGAAATGAAAAGGCTCAGAGCAGGAAGTTCCTGATAAAAAATCCTGACAGGCAGCTTCTGCCCTTCAGATGCTTTCACAGGAACTGGCTCAGCCCTTGCATACCAGAAGCACTTTAATGTGAAGATGGCATATTGTTTGAAGTTTCCGCTTCTTGCCTGTCCTATTGCCATCTCCTCTGAACTAGCACTCAAAACTCTGCACGTGTACTACTGCATTCATGCCTGGGTAGTCTGAGGAATATAGTCACATTAGGGTCTTGTTTTTTGGTGTGTTCTTTGATGTTTTAGTGATCAAAAGCATCCGTCAAATGTACATTTTCTAAATGTAAATGTTTTTTTTGTTTTGTTTATATTACAACGCAGACATGTCTTTCCGGCGGGGTGTGGTCAGGCAGAGCAAGTTCCGCCACGTCTTCGCCCAGGCGTGGAAGGCCGAGCACTGCATCGACGACGTGCGCGTGTCCCGCGTGACGTGGGACACGCAGCTCTGCGCCGTCAACCCCAAATTCATCGCCGTCATCATCGAGGCCGGCGGGGGCGGCGCCTTCCTCGTCGTGCCCATCAGCAAGGTTTCTGATCGATAGGTTTTAAAAAGCCTCCTCTCGCGTTCCTCCCGTCCGCTCGTCCGCTAAAAAGCGATGAGTCGGCATCTCCCGGACATGTCTGCTTAATGCATGTCCAGCACTTTTCGACCTCTGGCGTAAACAGTGTTGGGTGTGGGTTGTTCCAGCGACGAGTTGAAAAACTTTTCCCCCACAGAGCGGCAGAATCGATCAGTCCTGTCCCACGGTGTGCGGCCATGCGGCCCCGGTGCTGGACATCCAGTGGTCTCCACACGATGACAACATCATAGCAAGTGCCTCAGAGGACTGCACAGTGAAGGTAGGGGAGCCCGGTCCCACTGGAGAGCGAGACGTCCAGCGTGGATTTCTCCCATTTGGTTAAAGGGGAACTAGAGTGAACTTTGTAGAGTAACGACTGCTTCTGGCCAGATATCTATAGCGGGTCTGAAAACATCACGTCCTCATTCGTACATACATAAGAGTTATTGAAAGTATCAAAGTAAAGAATGAGTGCGATGTAAAATATCAGTGTGAAGTAAATCATATTCGTGTGGTGTGTGAGGAGGAAGCATTTTGGTCAAATTTCCAGTGTCTCCTGGTTCTTCCTCACTATCTGATTCCTCCTCTGATTCCGGCTCAAACATACAAGGCCAGATGTGCACGCGCTCCATAGCTGTAGCTGTAAAGTTGCATGCGAGTGATTTCTGATGAAACCCATGTCCCATCGCTTCTACATTAACACCAAAGAGCAAGGATCGACCCTTCTAGGTGCCCTCTAAGGGTAGTGTTCTTGTTGTTTTGTTGCTGAGAAAAATACGTCCACTCTAACCTTCATTGACACTGTTTCATGTCCATGCAGGAAATAGGAAACTGGTATGTAATCTAAATTCGTAGAAGAAGTGCTTCGAGAGAGTGTCTTGGAGCGGCAAGCTATTTCCGTCATGGTGTTTTTTAGTAATTCTGGAGGGAAGTTTAGGTAATGATTAATATCTCTGCACAGCTACAACACACTCGGTTCACTTCTGCTAACCCGTGCCCGAGTGTAAAAACAAGGCGGCTCGGGCCAGAATCTCCCAACTCAGCAGATATCGGCAGTGTTTCTCCAGAATCACTGACCCCAAAACATTTAAGTCGATCCCTGCTGCAATGAAAAGACTGGAGAGGGACACGGACGAAAGCGCTCTCCGGGGGCAGAAAAAGTCCGGTTCATTGGAAGGCGATGGTTTGAAGCTGGCTCCGAGCTCGCCGGAGCAGAGCGCAGGACCACAGAAAGGCTTTCAACACAACTTTCCCCTCTCTCCTCTCTCACCCTCTCCACTCCCCATTTCCCTGACTATGACTACAAGTCCATAAAGAGGCACTCAGCTGAATGTATCGATGCATCATACACAGAACATCAGCAGCTCTCACATCACATCCATAATATGTTACTAAAAATGACGTGACGGACAAACGTCTTCCTCTTCCTCGAAGGTGTGGCAGATCCCAGACGGAGGCCTGACGGGCCCAATGACCGACGCCATCGTGACCCTGGAGGGACACAGCAAGCGGGTGGGGATCCTGGCCTGGCACCCCAGCGCCTTCAACATCCTCCTGACCGCAGGTGACTCTCCGCTTGTGCCTCGCGTCTTTGCATCTCATTTGCATGGCAACAAAAAGGGAAGGGCGCGCGCCGGGCCAGGGCGAGTCCAGCTGGAGCTGGACGAAAGTCGAGGTCGAGCGCGTTTATAGCGCGACGCGGCGTTTGTAAATAGTGAGAGTTAAAGGGACGGCTCTTGTCTTACAGCGGCGGTGTTCAGTGACAGCCAGTTCAAATCCTACTGCATTATACACGCCGGGGAATTGGATTCCCCTTCTCTCGAGCATTTCATAGCGTGCGACGCCGGCACAAAAGACAACGAGAATAACCTGAAACATAATTACTCCTGCGCCGGCGCGTGTACAAGGCGCGGGCCGCCGCCCTGGCTGACCTCGGCTCTCAGCGAGCGCAGTCCTCTTATCCGCCTGCAGCGGTAGCCGCTGCTGACGTGGTCAGCGTGGTTGTCGAGCTGCGGTTGTTTTCAAATGATAACGGATCGACATGCAGCCGGAACTGAAAGAAAGTTGAGCAAAGGCAAGGGTCGAGTGAGAGGCGACTGTTGAGTTGTGAGTCTTTCTCCATGCCACTGCATGTTAAAGACGAAGAAATGTTGGTTTTTCTGTGTTCTGTGTGTTTGAGGCCGTGTGTTTGACGCCGGATGCTGTGTCTTGCCTCTCTCCCGTCCAGGCTGCGATAACGTGATCTGCGTGTGGAACGTGGGCACCGGGGAGATGGTGTACCAGCTGCCCGACGCCCACCCGGACCTGATCTACAGCGTGAGCTGGAACAAGGACGGCAGCGCCGTGTGCACCGTCTGCAAGGACAAGGCCCTGCGCGTCATCGACCCGCGGAGGGGCACCGTCCTCAAGGTGAGCCCATGCTCCCCAGAGAGAGAGTCCAGAGGTCTTCTGTATGTGAGGCCTTCGCCACCTGACCGGATTCCTGTGGTTCCTCTTCCCCCCCAAGGTGAAGGAGAAGGTCCACGATGGCACCAGGCCCATGAGGGCCGTGTTCCTCTCGGACGGGAAGATCCTGACCACGGGCTTCAGCCGCATGAGCGAGAGGCAGCTGGCCTTGTGGGACACGGTACGTTCCAGTGGCAGCTGGAAACATGAACGATAGTCTGAGTATTTATTTGCAAGAATATGTACAAAGAAAGTGGTAGACAGGATGCAATAGCGCTGTCAATCAGAAAAAAGTCTTTCACAGCTCCTCCAATCACCAGCCAGAGCCTGAGCCTCCTCTCGGGAGAGCATTGTACCGCCCATCCCATTGACTCCCAGTGAGGCTGGGAGTCTGGATGTTCTTGAGCGTTTGTCCAATAAGCTTCCAGCATTTTGCTATTGAATGTGTTTTTAGAGGAGGCTCCACCGCCGTATCGACAGTCTGTGTCTCATTCTTGCTATTATCATAGCGGATTTCTACCCTTATGTCTCTTTTCAGAAAGATCTCTCCGAGCCGATGGCGGTACAGGAGATGGATACGAGTAACGGCGTCCTTCTGCCCTTTTACGACCCGGACACAAACATGGTCTACCTGTGCGGAAAGGTGTGTGTGTAACCCTCGGTCGCAGTTTCAGCATCTTGCGTCTTAATTACTTCAGTCTTCCTAATGAGATCATCGTCCGGCTCTCAGGGGGACTGCACCATCCGGTATTTCGAGGTGACGGACGAGTCCCCCTACGTCCACTTCCTCAGTCTGTACAGCAGCAAGGAGCCTCAGAGGGGCGCCGGCTTCCTCAGTAAAAGAGGCGTGGATGTCAACAAGTGTGAGATCGCCAGGTAAATACACTATGCATAAAAATGTGTGCAGCCTTGTAATAAGAGAACCACCGAAAACTGTAAAATCCAGCCCAAACCTCATTGAGGTTAAAACCTACCATGTGGTTAAGTAAAGACATCACTTAAACTCACTGCACTGGGTGACACAGTTACTATAAATAGGCACTGCCATGTTAAAGGTGTATTAATCCGCATGTGAACATAGTCCCAGTAGTCCCTGTTTCAGTAACTATTGCCGGAAACCTTCCTTTTTAGAGCAGTCGAATGATCATATCAATCATTTTCTGGGATTCTTTAGGTTCTACAAACTGCATGAAAGGAAGGTGGAGCCCATCTCTATGACTGTACCACGGAAGGTAAGCCATGCACAACCAATTCAGACTCATTTATACTGCTTAGTTAATTATGAATACGCGCTGAGATTGACCCCTCTTTCTCTACATATATGTATTATGTACGTGTTATGATTGGAAATGCAATATGATCCAATAAAATGTTTATTTCTGTCATTTCCAGACTATATTTAGCATAAGTTACTTCACATTTATATTGTTACTTATTCTTCAGCATAGTTTATAATCGGTTCAATTATAACTAAAGTGCCAGTATAACAGAGTATAACATTCATACTGTACACATTTGCAATTTTTGCCCTATATATCTGTTCTATATGGGATGACAATAAAGTTGAATATTAACTAATTAGATTGAATCTCATTTAGGGCCAGGAATCGCATAATAAAAAAACTTTCCCACCCCCGCCTTGCCTCCCCCAGTCAGACCTGTTCCAGGGAGACCTGTACCCGGACACGGCGGGCCTGGAGCCGGCTCTCCTGGCCGACGAGTGGATCTCCGGGCAGGACGCGCCGCCGCTGCTGGTCTCGCTGAGCGGAGGCTACTCGGCGCCTCCGTCCAAGCACAGAGACACGCTCCGAGGCAAGCCCAAGCTGGCCTCGCAGGACTCCAGCAGCGGGTCCTCCGGCCCGGCCTCCCACACCCCCACGTCTACCTCTGCCGCCAAAGAGCCGGAGGAGGAGGCGGCGCCGCAGCAGCAGCAGCCGCGGGCGGTCGCCAAGGAGACGGACGGAAACGCAGACAGGCCGAAAAGAGAGGTGGGTGGACGGGCTGAGACGTAACCACATCAGTGGATACGCCACTAATGATACAGATGTCCAATAACAATTTTAAGTCATTGGTATATACAGTTGAAGAGCTAGAAAAGGTATGTAGTGAGGTAATATGAATGTATTACAGACAAAATGTAACAGACAAAAAATGAACTTTCAGGGCCTCAAATGCAATACAAATGAGCAGAACACTTGTTCTCGGGGCTCTCTTAGCTTTAGCTTTAGTGTTAGCGTCCTCATATTCTGTCCATACAGCGCTATAGGAACTTCTGTTGAACATCTATATCACACTGTATTTATGTGTTCTTGTTAAAAAATGGTTAAAAACAGCGTTTTCGCGAATTTCTGAAGTAGCAGCAGCAAAATGAGCAAAATGAAGTCAGTGTTCGCTAACCATGATGAAGCCTCGATGGTGCTTTTCAGACGTGTCTTCTTCTTTCGTTCTCCTCCCAGGACGAGCTCCTGAACGAGCTGCTGGCCGAGATGAAGGCGTTGCGCGCCGTGGTCCTGGCGCAGAGCCAGCGGATCGAGCTGCTGGAGAGGCAGCTGGCCCGGATCGAGGACGGCGACGTGTGAGGCCGGGCCAGACCGGGCCGGGCCAGGCCAGGCCAAGGGACCACTACATTCGACGGGCGTTCGTACTAAATCCATAGACCATAGCCTTACTAGAATCAACAGTACCTTAAAGCTGTGTGAGTGCGAGGATGTAGTGCGGGTGGGGGGGGGGGTGGGAGGGGTAAGGGGGGACCACGTCTAGGACCGCGTCTCGACTATTGTGATGGAAACCAGACCGACGATTTTTGTCTCCGTGATCGTTTCTCAGACCGTGGCTGACAGTGAGATGACGTTTTCCTTTTCATATAATGGAGTGTTGTAGCAGCTATTCAGTGGTGCGTATGGTGCATCTGTGCGCTTTGCGGAAAGGTCGTCGTTCATTTTGAAGGGCTTTCAAGCAACCGCACCATTGCCTCAAATTATAATACATAAAGCAGAAGTTAAAACGAAAAAACACATTATATGAAAGCAAATGAAGGTCCACGTACAGTACTATAGCAAAGCGATTAAGCGCCTCGGGTGCGATAACTTCTTTTTTTTTTACTATGAAGCACTAAAATGTAACCATTAGGGCTATTTAATCAGGTAGTTCAAGCTGCTAAACTGTAAAGTCATATCCATGTTAACTCATCGTGTGACTCTCGTGCTTTTGTTTTACGACTTCATAACAGTAGGACGCCATGCGTATAAAAAAGAACAGAAAAAAGGAAAAGGTTAAGGGTAGGAAAATCTTCCGATGCACTAATTGTGACCTCGGCAGTGAGGATTATGTGAATATTAGCCGACGAGAGTGTAGTTGAATATTTATGTGTATCGTGATTCTGTGTAGTCGTTGCAGTCAATGAAAAGGTAACACTGTGTGATTTTCGTACCTCATGTTAATCGAGAGAGGTGGGGGGGTTGGGGGGTGTTTTCTGTCGGTGGACGCGGGGCCCGAAGTCGTGCTTTGTCACATCCGCGTCGTGCAGCGCCCCTAAAAAAAATGTTTGCTGAAGGCACAAAAAAAGAGGAAGTTAGAATGAAATGTGAGCTATTTTATACAGTTTGCAGTTGTGTTTGTGTTGGTGTTATAAGATTCAAAGATTTTTTTTTTCTTTTTCACTGATTTTAGTTTTGTGTTTGTTTTTTTTTGTTCTTTTTTTTCATTAAATTTAGTTGTATTTCTGTTAACCTCTATGTCAGTCAATGACAGTGTGACAATGGTACATTCCACCTTAAGCTTATCCCTTTATTATCTAGGTCCTTTACATTACTTTATGCACTCACCCCTTAACACTAACTGTAAAAACAGTAGCAGGTTGAAGAAAAGTTGTGAAGACCCAATAAACATTAATTCCTTCTTTGTATAAATGGAGTGGCTTTTTATTTATTCGTGACCTATGTATGCACATAGGTCACTTAACTTTAAGAGTTCCTTATTTCTTCTCAGAATGTACTTATTGTTTGATAGTTCCTCATTCCTATTTACTGTACTTACTACTTATGTACATATTCCTCTTATTATGTTCCTAAGATGCCTGATCCACCCAATCGGTGTGGTCGATTAAACTAGTTTGGGGAAAACAATAATGAGGGTCCACAGGCAGCACAGCCTCTACTTTTGGAACCTGAAATCTCTGAGTTTTGCCATTAGTAAAGAAAACGACTGAGCAGCCGAGAGAGAATATGTGACATAACAGCTAAAACTGCCCTTACACCTCAGAGAGCTGCAGCAGCGGTGGGCTGTTTGCACGAATGCATGCAACAAACAGCATCACGCAGAGTGAATGTCTGTGGTCTGGTGTCTGGTGAAACGAAATGCAGAGCGAAGCGTGTGGGTACGACTTCTTGGTGTTGCCATGAAGCAACAGCAGCAGCTACCTTGGTGAGGAAAGATAACAGATCAACACTGAAAAAAAATCCCTGGAGGAAATACCAGATAGGCCTGCAAAAATGTCGTGTGTAACTTGAACTTGAAGCTTCTGTTTATCAAAGCTGGATCAAAAATCTGAGGCCCCAAGCATGTCTTTGTGTTAAATACTTAAGATTAAAGAAGATACGACATTTTGAGATAAAAAAAAAAAGCACATGCAATGGAAAAAGAAAGAAGCAAATAAACATTTCTGGCTCTAATTATTGCACTGAAAGTGGCACTTTCATACTAAAGCTGTTCCTCCTTTTTTCCCCTGTCTTGTGGCTGCACAACACTGAGTCGAGCCTGTCTCCTCCACTTGGTGACCCAATAAGAGAGATTGAGGAGAGAGTTCACCTTTGCAGAGCGTTTGGCGGGGGGGGGGCTGTGGCTGCCTGTCCATGGAAACAGGATGTGGCAGTCTTGTCTCATAGTCTTTTGAACTTTGCACCTCATTTGCTGGTTCAAATCTTAATACAACGGTGGTGTATGATGAAAACTCTACAAAACCTCCAGTTCATATTTGCTTTTTAAGTGGCCCCTTATTTTCACCTCAGGGTTAAAACATCGCACAGGAAATGAATCTAATGCTCGACAGAGCATGCATATGTTTCAAAAACACCAGCATGAAGTGTTCTGCACCTGTGGGCCAAGTGACTTGAAACCATCTTGAATAAATTCAAGTATCGTTTCCTGTTTCCCTACGTTGCTCATATTCTTGTCTGTGCTTTACACCCCACCCTGCATGCACTTGTCTTGAATCTGTGTTCTTCCGCCCTTCAGCCTCCACCTACCGTAGCCAACTGCAACACATTTTCATGCATCGACCCCTCCCTCCCGTTTTCATATGCTGTCACACTCTACAGCAGTACTCTAAATGTCAAGCAAGTCTATTTCATACCAGAGGTGACACGGGTGGTGTCTGGAACCACAAACGTATCTTTTAAGTAATTCTTCAGCACATGGTTTCGGTAAGTTAGTTTTTTTTTTCATTATTATTATTATTATTTATTTTTTGTATTTTTAATGGACTATTTTGTCGTACAATTTTTAATTTCCTTAATCAGTGGAGATGCATCATGCCGTGCCTGCTCCACAACAAGCGCCATTCATTCGTCTAATATTAATATTATGGCAATGACCATACTTGAATATTCCACATATGCAGGGATTGTAAAGTTTACAGGCAGTGATTTGTTATCTTCACTCAGTTCAGCCTCTTTAATGCACTACAGGTATTTTTCTTATAAGAACTTTGTGCTGCAACTGAACATGTTCCCTCCTTTGGTCGAGAGAGTGATGCAGCTCAATTATAATTTTAACAGGAAACCAGCAACATTGCGGGCAGTCTGCTAGTTTCCTGTCACTCCACCAGAGAGCCTACAGTCAAAAAGATAAAAGCAGTATAGACTTCCTGTTTCATCTACAGTACATGTATATTTGCCAGTGTGTGTCAAACCAGCATGAATGGTAATTTATTACAAAAATAAGAAATGTTGCGATGAATTATTGCAATTAGTGCAAATGTGCTACTTTATTTTACGAACATTTGTTTTACTTTCCCACTGCAAGGGACTTGGGACATTTCGACTTGGACCAGTATGCTTTCATTTATTCTGGTCATTTTATTTTCTCCAGACACTGTATGTAAATTCACCAATGGACGGCCTTGTGGCAAAAACTTCACAACTTCTTTGACAACACAAGCAAGTTTGACTGCAAAGTTCTGCTGCTGACTGTGAGACCAAGGAAGCAGGATATTTGGTCCCATCGGGGATTTTTCCAGGAGGTAAAGTGGATTTCTAAATCCAATCTGTCTCAGTATTGTGGGATTTACTGTGTGATAACTCTTCTTGCGCTCTTGGAAAGGACCAGGATTATGGTCAAAATAGCAATATGTAATGTTTAGCATCTGTGCCAATCTGCTTTAAGCCGCCTCAAGTGAAATACCAATTGCACAATGGAAAACAGGCAAAGTACAGTCTGAACTGGCTAGCTGTGTGTAATACTCCTGACTCACATGAGGTTTTAATCATTTCCTATAGCAAGATTAATGATACGTACATTTATGTGCAATAAATATACATTTTGAGTCAGCAGCCTGCTATATTCTGCTTGAGGCTCCTGTCTGCCAGTTTTTCCTCTACATTTTACACAATGTATCTAGTTTGTTCCATATATGTAAACACTGAAGGACAAAAGTGGCAATGTTACTTCATCTACCAAACAGTTCAATTCAATTCAAATTCAACTTAAAATTTGTCCTTGGAGAGTTATTCACCTGGTACTGAGATATGCTTTATTGGACTATTACTTTATTGGTCCAAGTACCAATAGATAAAATAAATCACATGAATTGTTAAATCTCTCTATTCCTTTTCTCTTGCTCCACTACAGGCATGTCTGATTCTACAAGAGCATCTTCTGCTTCGACTGTGGCAATCCTCTTTGTCTGCTTATTATGTTTGATTATATTGTTTATTTTCTTGTACAAGAAGTTGAATAGAGAGGCTGAGGGAGAATATACAATCCGGCGCCTGGTGTATAAAGAGGGAGGACTCAGGGACCGGGTGAGAAATGTAGCGCTGGCTCTGGGGGCACGCCTTGGGGTCCAGCTATGGCCAAGCAATGAGGAAGGAGAGGAAATGCAGGAGGTCGAAGATGAAGAGGAACAAGTGGAAGAAGGTAGCAAAGAGAATGACAATGAGGACGATGAGCAGGGACTGGATGGCGATGACGACTCTGATGACGGGAGGGACCTTGCCGACTCAGAGGACAGAAGCAGCGACAGCTCAGATGACAACTCCAGTGTGGAGGGCTCAGAGGCTGATGAGCAAACCAGGCTAACAACTGATTCAGAGGAGAGGGGAGCAGTGGAAAAGAAAGGGGAGGAGAAGCAAAAAGAGGAGGAGGGGGGGAAGCAGAAAGTGGAAGATAAGGATGAAAATGGAGCAAGTGGGGGGACTGGGTTGTCGATTAATCTGGAGCAGTTTTCCGGAAGTGTCACCTGGTCAGAAGGGGAGGGAGGTGTCACTGTTCTATAATTGGAAATGGATAGAAATTTACATGCAAAGCTTAGGAGATAGGTCCAAACCCACCATTGACCTGTTGCAGTACATTTACTGGTCCATCATTTGAAAAAAAAAAAAAAGGAGAGAAGAAAGAAAAATAAGTGAAGTCAGTGAAGGAGGGGGTATTTTGGATCATAAATGTTAATTGAGGATTGTCACTTTGACCTGTGACCTGTTATTAATGTTTGCTCAACATGTTTAAAAATTATGACTGATGAAGATTTATTCAATGCCTCCAACAAAGATATGTTCAATCATGTCATTTTACATTGAAGTTTGGTTTTATTTCATGTTTTTGAATTGTGAATTATGAGTGAAAATGTGTTGTCTGTATGATAATGATGAGTTTCTTTCCTAGCCTGGTCAACATAAACTGAAAGTCTTTGACGTACATGTGTAAATATTTGACTCAGCCACAGTCACATTTGATTAAACTTCCCTGGTTAATGAATGTATATAAGGCCTGTTTATGAACCGTTTTGTTGTCATTTTTTAGACTTTGTGCACTTGTACATAAATAAAAAGCAGACAGATATCGGACTGCCAAGGCTTCTGCCTTTAATTTTCCAATCTATATCTATTTCCATAGTCACAAACAATTGGTGTTGAGACCAAAAGAACAAGCTTGGTCATTGAGGTTACTGTCAGTAGGTCAGGGTAACGGCTGGTATTAGGGTTAAGAGTTTGCAGTGTTAGGAAAAGGTTAGGGTCAGTGTTGTGGGTCAGGGTGAGCTGATATCAGTGATAAGTGTCTAGGATGTTGGGTAAGGGTAGGGCTGGCATTGGATAAAGTTTTGGGTTGTAAGGCGTAAGAGTAAGGATTAGTATTGGGGTTTTGATCAGGTTAAGGATGGAATTTGGTGTTAGAGTTAGGGCAAAATGGATTTTCTCCACAGTCACTTGGCGTATTGTCTGAACTTCGACATGACGGAGCTGTTAAAACCATGTAATACCGTATAAAAAAACAAAGGCCACAGACTCTGAGACATTGCTGTAACTGCTACCCGAACAACTCTTATGCGGACAAGTGGTAGGTAGCGATACGAGCCGAAATATATAACGAAAATATTTAGCGTTCGCGATACATATTCACAGAGAAACGCGGAAACTCGGTTGAATTGTAGCTACAATAGTCTTTGTTTCGGTAGTTTCAACCAATGGGGATGTAGCTCAGTGGTAGAGCGCATGCTTCGCATGTATGAGGCCCCGGGTTCAATCCCCGGCATCTCCAAGACTTTTACATTTTCAGTCTTTCTTGATCACAATAACTCCATTCCAGTTCCACCATAATGAGACTGAAGATCTATAAAACATGATATGTGCGAAAATCACAGTCGAGTGAAGCAGAGATCGGTATTTAGGACTCCAAATAAAAAAACATCGCTGATTGGCCAGCCTGTTCACTCTGCTCGAAGCTGATTGGATGCTGGGAGCCTTAAAGGGGTGGGAGGTTGCTGTCAAACGATTATTTTTCGCCGGCCAAATAATAAATGTTCAGAGGTGGGTGACAGCCACCGGATCGACACATTATGGATGCAACTGGACTACATGATGAGGAATCAATGATGTGACCAGAATCGCAGGATAAGACCTGGACACTGGAGACATTTTTAGGATCAGTCCTTATAAAATACAAGCACTCAAAACTGCTCTGCAAAGCTGAGATTTTGGACCTGGAGACACAGGAGCCGATCCAGTCTGGTAAATATACAGATTGTTATGCTGTTATGCATCTGATCCTGCCTCGGCAGACTGCGCAGATTTGTTTCATAAATGATAGTAATAAATAAAACCCAGAGCCAGCCTGTCACAGTAACCTACTTCAGCAATACAAGTTGCATTTTTTTATTTTTTCACACCTCCTCTCACCCAAACTTGATTGTTGCCGGAGAAATGATTTCAGCAGACGTCACTCATCTGCATAGGGAGTAAAAATGCAACCATCCTGCACGGCTCTGCATCCTCTCTTCTCCCCGTGACACAAAGGAGCAACTAATTGCTGCATAAACGCAACCGCGAACATGGAAGGTACGATGTGCATGCGGTGCCATCCTGCAATATATAAATATATATATGCATTTACATCCGATAGGATAGGATGGGATGGAGACACATCTGGGGATGCAAGATGGATGCAGCGCAGCTTGTGCGCAGGGATGCACGGCGGAGGCTGCAGGACGGCCCTCATTTGTGTCTTCCCTTGGTGTCAGCATCATTTTCTCTCTCCATCCTTGCAGGGGTAGGATGTTACTAGCCTCAGCCGTGGTGGTATGGGAATGGCTGAACGAGCACGGTCGCTGGCGGCCCTACAGCCCGGCTGTCTGTCATCACATCGAGGCAGTCATCCGGAGCGACCCCCGCTGTGGTAGCGTGGTCCTCGGCCAGGTGGACTCTCGCCTCTCGCCCTACATCATCGATTTGCATTCCATGCACCAGTTCCGTCAAGACACAGGTGAGAACAGAGAGGAGAGGAGGAAAGAGATGTTACAGCCTGGGCCTCAGATGGAGGCCTTTTTTTTTTATTATGCATCTACTACAGTACACCTTTGCATGGCTTTCTGTTGATTCTGCTTTAGAAGTTGGGGCCTTTGTTGTGTTTTGCCTTGTGTATCTGCCTCATTTACCTGGAATGTAAAGAACATTCGCTATGTTGAATAAGCTTGGATATGTGTATCAAACGAGCAAGACAGTTCCCCTGGTTGAATCAAGCACTTAAAGGGGACTGAGAATGAAAAACCACTGTTGGTGTTGTGGAATACCCAGCCAAAGTTGTATTGCAGGTGATCATCATGTCTGATTTCATAGGCATGATGAGTTTGGATAATGAAATGGAAGTTCAAATACAGATGAATCTGAACATAGAAAGAGTATGGCACAAAACATACCCCCATCTTCAAAACAGTCTGTGTATACGTGCCCATGTAGTCAATCAGTAAATCAGTAAATTATTTCTTCAGTAAATGAAGAAATACGACTGCCAGGCAGTAGTTTGATAAAGTTTCCAGTGAAATGGCGAAGCATGAAGCCAAGGTGTGGCTGCCAGATGAGCATGAAACAGATCTGTGCAAAAATGGAGCTTAATAGTCTCTCACCAAAAAAGGGTTGTAAAAGACTTTGTAAAAGTGTATCTGAGCCGTTATGAAACCAGTGTTCCATAGCTTCTATGCTAGCACCAGAGAACGCAGTCAAATACTAAATCAGCTATTCTAGGTTGTCTTTAATATGCAGCTATTACATCTTTGCATCTCTATTGTTGATTCTGCTGCAGACATTGCGGCCCCTGTGGGACTGTTTTCTCCAATTTTTCTGCTGCAATGACAAATATGCAATTTGTTAACATTAGTGCTCCAAATCTAGTCCCCTGTACTCCTCTGTGCATTAGGCCACATTTGATTTATGGGATTAAAAAGAGCACCACCAGTGTCTCCTTTCTGGTTGAATATGGATGTGAGAGTTCATCTTTCGTGGGAATCGGGCTTGCAGAGCGGTGTAAGACAAAGAATTGTCAGTACTCAGGCGTCTAACTTTGGCAGGGACCCCGAAATTTCTATTCGTTCTGAACATTGGCTGACAAAAGCCTTTGTGCAGTTTGTTTTCCAAACCCAGCAGAAGCTGAAGTGTGGTGGAGGTGGTGGTGGTGTGGGGGTAGTCGGCTGGGATGTTTAAATAGACAGAGAGGAGGAGAAGGGTGGGGAGGAATTTCAGGAGTCTGAGGTCATTAATGAATTGGGGTCAATGAGAGCAGACTTTATGAATGAACTCCTCTGTTGTCTTGTGAAATTATCTGGTCGTGCTGAACCATGTACAGTGAGGCGCATATTCCACATTATTTTCATTCTTTTCCTCAATGTGAATGAGCTTGTATTTCAAAAGCTTTATTGTACGTTCTTTGTTCCCCTTTACGATACACGATTCTCACAGGTCTTCTTCACGAGTGCATTTTTTCCCTTTTTTTTGTCACTTTAACATCAGGCTCTCCGAACTCTTTGTGTTTCCGACGCAGGATTTGATTTGTGAAGGATTTACAGTACGAGGATATGTCGAGTTTCTCTGGACGCCCCAGGAAAGCAAACACAGCCAGCTTTGGGTTGGATCAAGGCTGCCAGCCAGTCAGAATTCAGAACAGCGTGTGCTGTTACCAGGGGCAACCTATTTGCCCAAATACTTAGCGAGGAAACACAGACATGTTGAATTTGTTTGATTTGCCATCTAGTTGCCCACATCACGTTTACCTCTATGGTGTGAAAATAGTCAGAACTTCAGTCTGAATAACGAGCAGGGATCTTTTGCAACCTTGTGACCGCCTCAGGTACCCTACGACCGGTGCGACGTAGCTTCTACGACCCCACCTCTGCGCCGGGCCAGGGCTGGCTGTGGGAGTGGGAGAACGACGCTGGCAGTTGGACGGCCTACGACACGGAGGTGGGCATCGCCATCCAGGCGGCACGCGATCGTCAGCAGCCCTGGCTGGACCTGGCGCCGCTGGGCTTCTGCTACCTCATTGACTTCGAAAGCATGACCCAAATCAACGGGCAGACCCAGCGCTGCCGCCGCATCCAGCGCCGCTCCGACCTGGCCTACCCGCTGGTGTCCGGGCCGCTGCCCAAATCCCACCACGCCTGGGGGCCCTTATCCATGCCCAGCCATGGGGGACTGCTGGGTGTGGACGTGTCCGGAGTGGGCATGGGGGTCAGGATGAGTGGTGGCGGGACTGGAAACGGGAGTGCCTACCCCAGCGGGGCGCTCCCGGCCTCGGCCATCACCTCCTTGGGGCAGCCGTGCGCCTGCCAGCAGTGCATGTTGGTGCTGAGCGTGAAAGCAGGCGCCATGTCCGCCGCCCACACCCTGGGTCGCAGACCGCCACAGACCAAACCGCCCAGTCCCAAGATCAGCAGCCTAGCTGTCCCAGGAGGCTCGTTCTCTCTAACCCTGCCTAGGCCTCCGTCACTTTCGCGCTCCTACTCCCCCCACAGGACATCCATAGTTGGGGCCACTGGTGGCTTCAGCATGGGTGGTATGGACGGTCCGGGTGGCGTTGGTATGGTTGGAGGGAGTGGTGCCAACAGTGCCAGTTATGGTTTCGGAGGAGGCTTCACCCATTCTCTGTCCCTCCTCGGCTCGGCCACCGCCGCCCTCTCCATCTCCTCCACCCGGCCTCCTCCTCCACCTCTCCCTCCTCCTCCCCCGCCTCCTCCCCCACCCTCCACAACGCCCTCCTCGGCCTCCATCTCTTCCCCTCACAGCTCCGTCCCGCCCTCCCTGTCGGCTTCCTGCTCCGCCCCGACGGTGCCCGCTCCGGGCCCTCCTCTTCCTCCTCCTCCTCCACCCCTCATCCCCACATCCACCTCCACCTGCACGCCCTCGCCTTCTGCCCGGGTGCTGGGTCCAGTGTCGTCATCCGGTGCTGCCGCCTGTGCCGCCCCCCTGCCACCGCGGTCCAGCCTGGCCGGGCTGAGCCGACCTGCTCTACAGCGAATCGCCATGGCTCAGTCACGTGCCCTTATCGCCTCCGGGTGAGTAGACAACCCTCTAGATACTCTTTTACATCTGTAATCTGGAAAAAGATAAGATTGATTAGATAAGATTGACTAGATTGGGCTGTATGAACTGCTCACTGAGATGTTTAAGCTACAACAGAAACCACCCAATCATTCATTCAGTGAATAGTTCCAAATGTTAATCACGCTTATGGACTGAGATAAATGGACATGTATGTAGAGCTTGACAAAGATTGACAGATCGACTTAGCAGTTTTTTTGTCACAACAACCACAATGGGCGACGACAGGTAATACATCGTGGACAGGTTGCTAGTTCACCTGGTTCAGGCTCAGGTGAATAGCACTGTTAGGACATCTACTGTTAGGTCATGTACTGGTTTCCCTAACAGTCCAAGCATGCATGTTTAGGTGTATTGGAGACTCTAATTTGCTAAAACTTATTATAGTGCACAGTGCTTGAAAAATCGATTACATTTCTCAAAGACCTGGAACACAAACTTTAGAAAGAGCTAATGAACGTAGTGGAGCATTTGTGGCTTAAAAAGACAAACATTTTTCTCAGGAATCAGGCCACCAAGCCAACGAGGAGTGTTTGATATAAGATTTTAGGCGCATTCAGAAATGGATCAACAGGCAACTGTTACAGAGTCTGAATGCCAGCTGGTTACGGTGCGATTCTCATTACGTGTTTTGACATTTAGATGGCATTTCCACAGCGATTATATCCATAATCATTACTCTGTACACGAAACAAAACGAGAACATCTCAACAAGATATGCAAGAAAATCAATGTAGATGGGAATATCTCATTTGTCTGAGTCCCTCGTTACGCCGTGTCCAAACTCGGCTCTCATTAGCATTCGTGAGCTTTTAATCTTCATGACAAAGTCCAACGTGTCCACGGAAAAAACAAAACAATGAAGAGCATTCACACCCAGCGAGCCGAGCCGAGCTCTCAAACTCAACCGCTTAACGATGATTCTGCTTAGTTTGTGCATAGTTCCCTTACAGACAACAGGGGCGACTCGGAGGCCTGAGCGACATCAGAAAAACCTCAGATTGCATTCTGGTTATGTGTCTGCATGTAACCCGTGGTAACCATTCCGCTTCAGAGGCGGGTTACCTACATAACAATGGCTCATTAAAACCGCAACCTGCTTCAAATATGAAGCGCGTATGAAGGTCAGCAGTTTTTTATTCTCAGCGCATCACATCTGGCGCGCATCTGGC
Source organism: Karalla daura (assembly GCA_029224185.1). Lineage (NCBI taxonomy): Eukaryota > Metazoa > Chordata > Actinopteri > Chaetodontiformes > Leiognathidae > Karalla > Karalla daura. The sequence goes on along the minus strand of CM055210.1, from coordinate 9,526,644 downwards.
ACACATGGAACGTCTCGTGTGCATTCCATGACACAGTGTGCGGACTCAAATGGTAAATGGACCGGTTATTATGTAACACTACAGGTCACATTCACTCCCATTCATACAATGGTAGCAGAGCCTGCTGTACATTGTCGGCCTGCTCAGCCAGTACATTTGACCATTCACACGCATTCATAAACTGATGACACCCTAGTACCTTAGCCAAGGATACTTCAATGTGAAGGCTTCAGGGGCTGAAAGTCGAACAACAGGGCTCCTTCCAAGTGTTTCAATGTGCTGCTCCTGAGCCACAGTCGCCCCTCTACAGTACAGTTTTTAGCATATACTATAAGTAGTTCAATGAGTTCCAGCTATATGTATTGGCTCTATGTATCTCTCTGGGATTAATTGGAATGTTTGGTGAGAAAAGCAACATATTGCCTAGGCATCATTTAGTAATAATAATGGTAGCGTGTTTCTTTTTACACCTTTAAAAATAGAGTTTACAAGGCGCCGTGGCAAACAGGCGCCTCAGACAGCAATATGGCGGCAAACTGTAAGGCCAAAGCAGAGGCAAAGTCTGGATTCAGGTAATATCGCGTAGCTGCAAAATGTGAAATATTGAAATGAGTTAATTCAAGTAAAGAGAACAAAAGTCATGTTTAATAAAAAAAAGCGACATCGAATAAAAGCACATAAAGAGCAGAAGATATAAAAGTAATAAAACGGGCATTGCATAAAAGCATATAAATCCAAATAAAACGCATAAAAGCAATAAAAGCATGACATCACAATAAGGCCTGTTAGTCCATAAAAATTAGATTAAGGCGGAAATTTATAAGAAGAACCACAGTCGCTGGAAGCTTTATAACCCCAGGCAGGTTATTCCAGAGGCGAGGGGCCCGGATGGCTAAAGCCCTTGCATTTTATCATTGGGATGGCCCTGAGGAACACACCTGAGGACCCAAGATTATACACCAGGATTATATCATGTCCAGGATGAGTGTGGCCACTTGAGGTGGGAACAAACTGAGGATGAAATACATATATATCATACATAGGGCAAAGGCAGGGACCTTGACAGTTCAAAACGTTTGTATTTTCATATGTTATGGCTATTTTGTTAGGGGAGAAGCAGCATTTGTTTTGTCGAAAAAGCTCAGTGATCTCTCTTCAAGGCAGAATAGTTGTAAAAGTCTTATTTGAAAGTGTCTAAGCGGGACTTAAACTGCCTCTCATACAGTTGCAGGCAGCCATATCACAATAGTAAACCGCAGAGCTGCGAGCAGGCGAGATTAATTAGCATGAGTCATTTGACACCCAGGCGTTCGCTGTGTGACTGCGTCGTCTTTAGGTGTTAAATGTCTGTAGCATCGGTGACTGAGACCGAAGCGAAGGCCAGGGTGCAGCCTGGTGTCACAGCCAGGGGGCGCTGGCCTGCACGCTGCATGAAGAAGTACAGAGGGACGTGACAGGAGTTCTCCACTCTCTGATTTATTTTACTGTTCCTTCCTGTTCCGCTTGGCTCCGTGTGAGCATGCTGACATTTTGCATCCAGATTTCATAAAAGTTTAATAAAAGCCATTCTTTTCATAACAACAACAACAACGGATTTCACTTTGTTTTACTGTTTGCCGAAGTATGATATGCATAAAATCTGAATTCCTTATGCATCCTGCATTATTCAGACGCATGCACTCACGCATACAGCCTCTTTTGTGTGCGATTGTTGCCCCTACATCGACCGGGCTGCTTATGACGTGATTAAACTTTGAAAAACAAGCACGTGCCGAGGATCATTTCTGCATGAACCCGCCCGGCGCTGGCCCAGCAGAGCACCCCGGCTTTCTGAATGCTCGCACCGGCAATCCAGCTAAGCCGCAGATTAATCCCAAATACCACAGGCTTAATATTCTTGCTTCGGTAATCTCTGTATTTTGTGTCAGGTGAGCTGTGTGGCGGCGCCATTCTCTCTACATATCAGGTGAGAGCACCTGCTGCTGCCGTGGTTAAAACCACCCCACGTCACAGGCCGTGAGCTTCTCTGATCCCGGCCAGCCCGGGATTCCCTCCGCTCGCCCGCTCCTGGTCGTTCTTAACTCAATCTCCCGCTTGCGTCCTTCTCCTGCTGTCATCGCCTCGTTGCTTCGTCCCCGAAATTCATAACCGCCACCGCGTGAGAACTGGAGGGAAACACGTCCTCTGGTAGTTCCTTTTTTCGTGGCTTTGAGTGAGTACGCGAGGCTAATCAGGATCAGAACGATTTAAAGAAGAAAACAATTGGAAAAGTGGATTATTGACCCTTTAGAGCAGGGCTTTCATCTGTTGATGTCAAGTGCTGCCAAAGCACTTATTCTCATTTGAAGTAACTGAGACCCAGCCGTTCGTTATCTCCCTGGCTTGGTGCCCAAGCGGAGTCGCAGGTGGACTTCTTACTTGGAGAAAAACCCACGCACGAACCAGAAGAACATGCAATCTCCACAAAGAAAAGGCCTGCGACTCAAGCCAGGGTCCCTCATGCTGTGCAAAACCTTTTATGATTATGTCAAATGGGGTGTTGCTCTATGCTGCAATGCCCTACATTTGGAATGTGAAAGGCAACCTAAAATGCTTCGTAAATGCAACGTGGTGGTGAAAGATGTAATAACTTTTAAAATTAGATTAGTTTAATGCCTGTGCAAAGCATGACACCGAACTATTTGTTATTCAATGCAAATTTTACTGACAACACAGAGGAACTGAAATGCCACAGCTGAGACGAGCTGAAAATTGAAGGGCTGAAAAATAATAAAGTTTCCTCAGACGCAAAGGAATAAAAATGAAGAAGTGAGATAAAGAGGAGGCGATTTGACATTTCACAGTCACAGAGGGAGTTGCGAGGGCGAAGGAGTGGTTTCGCAGAGTCGCATCGATCGCTCGCCTCACTGATGTTTGTGTCTCAGACTGTGGCTCTGAAATATCCTTCTTACTGTGCAGAGCACCGACACAGTCACAGTCTCTCTGTGGCACTGAAGTTGAAGACTGATTTGTAATTGTACTTTTTTTTCCTCCTCGTCCACAGTGCTCAGGCTACAGTGTCATATTCTCTACAGTCTTATGCTTATACTACAGGACCAGTGCCTCCTGTTTGATCAAATTAGCAAAGTGTAGTAGTGGAAAACAAAGAGGCTATTTCTGTGATCATTCGATAGTGTGAGCTACTGAAAATACACCCCCACACATCTGGAGCAAAATATTTTCAGAGCAGTATGACCACAGATGGATTGTTTTCTGTTTTCCTTTCCAACAGTGTTAAATTACAATTGAACTTATAACATACCACGTAGAGGTAGATACTCATCAAAGACATACCTAATGTCTACATAAAGGTGGCTCTAGATTACAGGCAGAAAATGAGAAGGATTTGGTCCAAGATTTAACTCGACTTATCCTTGGCCCATACAATACTTTCATTATCTTAAACACTTTATACTTAAGTCAGTGGCATTCTGGTGCACATACGGTGGAGGCAGGGAATAAGCAGGTCCACAGTCCATACACTCATATAACATTCACTCTCACACTCACCACTAGGAGCAATTTAGTGTCCAAACAACTGTAATTCTTGTTTATAAACTACTGAGGAAACTCAAATACCCTTGGTCCGGTAGTCGAACCCAAGTACTTTTTGCTAAGAGACACCTTTCTACCAAATTTCACTCAGATCGGTTCAGTCGTTATTGTATAATCTTGTTCAAGAGATGACAAACGACTAATATGAGTGTAAATATAACCTTTGTGGTGGGAATCAAAAACAATAATATATATATATATATAGTATGAGTATACTGGTATTTATTTAGCATGTAAATAGATGATAGACGTACTGTAATGCTTAAAAAAAGTAGTTGATAGTTGAATATGTAGAACAATCTTTTCCAGTGGCACTGGTGAGTTTGATGTTGTGTTATTGCTGCACTGTTGAGGCTGTCTGCAGTGAAAAGGAGCAGCTGGTTCCCAGAGGAGGTCCCACAGGTCATCATAGTGACGCAGTGCCCTTTGCCTACACACCTGTCAAGGTCCTTTCCCCTCTTGCTACTCTCATCGGCTTCATTTCCTGCAAAAACACAAAAGAAAATCCCTCATTTCCAGCTTCACTCCTCCTCAATGCCCTCTTTCAAAGGTCGATCTTATTGCGCTTCATGTTGAGGTGTAAGCTTGTACCTGCGTGTGTATGAATGGGTGTTTGCATGTTGCCATATGCTCCAGCTTGTGCGTCCCAATCATCCAGTGGTCCAGATGGAGGCAGCTCTAATGCCACTAGATTAGCCGGGATCAAAGAAACGTGACATGCAGACACTCGTGTCGTTTCCCACCCTTTCCCTGCTTTCTCCCCCCCTGCTCTAATCTGTTTTCAGCATATCTCTGTCTTTTTTGCTTTGTCTTGTTTTTTTCACCCACCTGGTCAATCACCCTCGTCACTCACCTCGGGTTTGATCCCAGCAGCTGACGCGACTTTGCCGACTTTGTGAATCACGCGCTGTGTGTAGACCGGAAGCTGACGTGACAGCCTGGGCACTCTGCTTGTTGGTAAATAAACAAAAATAGCAACGTAGTACAGTGTAAGCAGATTTTCAGGCACAGGAACAGTACAGTACAGCAGCTTCTGTATCACTGATGAGTTAGTTTTAAGTGTTTTTTTCATCCTATTTCACTTCACATCTTACAGGAACTGGGTCAGGCATAGTTTATATATATATATATATATATATATATATATATATATATATATATATATATATATGTATAATAGAGGAGACAGTTTCACAAATAAATTGAAAACAAATAAAATGCATATGAAATAAAGTAATAGAAGAATTGACAGTTTCATATTAATACTAGTTAAGGTATCTGCTCCTGATTCATTGAAAAAAATCAGAATCAGAATCTAAATACTTAATTTTCCTAATATTCCAAGGCAGGAAATGGTTTTAGTTGCATATGCTCTAACATTTCTAGTAACAGTTGTTTTTCAAAATATAGTGAGCAAAATAAATAAGAGGAATACATATACATCCAAAAATCTTAATTGCAATAACTATCTCTTTCTAATCACAAAATACACAAGTATGTGATAAAAATGTATAGAATTGGTAGTATATATGTGTATAATTATACCAACTACTACCATCGCGTATTAAGGTATGTTTCAACATCTGATTGTATGTTGTGATGTTGTGATTCTTTTTTGCCTGTTGGTGGCTGCTATGAACATTTCATGTCATGTTTGTATTGACATGTGCAGAAAAGAGGATGTGTATTGTGAGGGAAACCTCAAAGTCACTTTCAAAGTCAACACAATGAGATCAGAGGGCAAAATTCACTCAATGGACGTCACGCAACAAGGTGTTAAAATCATGTCGCCCCAAACCTCGGGTTAGGATTTTGAGGGATTATGGCAGCAGTCAAGTGGTTACAGTGGCAGTGTGTTAGTATAGTCATATGTGCTGGAGTCTGTCAACCTTATGGCAGCCTGGCAGCGTGACGCTGCCTCTCACAGGTAATCCCTGCCTGTGACGAATCTCTGGCCTACAACCAGACTTGATTCGACAGATGGAGGCAGGTGGATTAGCTCTATAAAAGAGGGGTGGAGACCTAGCACCTGCACACAAGAAGCAGAGGAAGAAAGAGAGACAAGGACCAGACACTGCCGTAGAGCCTATCACTTGGATTTCTTGAGTTGTCTCTGTGGTGCCACCGAGGAGCAAAGATGACTATTATCAAAACTGGCAGACCGTAAGTACACATTTGTGTGATAGTGACTGTTTTCATTTGTTTTAATGTCACGTGTTAAAGAGAAAAAACATGATAGTAGGAGTGTTAGGAGTGGAGGACAGCAGCGGTTGTCATGAATGTCTGGGGAGATTCTCTGTCATCCACTCTCAGGTCATTGTTGTCCATTGAGTTGTAAAGTCGTGGCAAATTGGCCTTGTGGAGTTTTGAAAACTTGGTTGAGAGGAAAAAGTCCTCAAAAATCTACAAAATTTCAGTTGCTAGGACACTTCCTTGGATGAGTTTGGACGAGTTTAAAACTGATAATAAAATGCAAATGTTAGTTTGACCTACAAAGGAACATTTTTTTCTTACCATCAGTGAGACTATTGCTCCTTGATTCCTGATCTTGTATGTTATATATAATGTTATATACAGTTATATATTTGTTATACTCAAAAACAGCTAAACAACTCCATTGTGGGTCCAACAGTGGCTTGATCTCTAAAGCCAAAAATGATGAATTGTTTGGTAGTAATCTTGATCCCTGAGATAATCTCATAGAGATTTCTACATGAAAGACATGAATCGACATTTCTGCGATCCAAGATTATTTATAGGTCCATTGACTCGATCAGTGCAAACTTCTGGGTTATCCGGAGCCTGCCATAGTGTTTGTTTTGATGGTGGTGCCATACGCTTCCTAATCTTAAGCTCTATGTGGCAGGAAGTGCTGCCTGGCAGTTATAGGACAGTATGTCAAGTCGTGATGAGCAGCGTCTGTTTGTCTCGCTTGCATGACTCGGCAAAAGCTCCTTAACCTGTTGACATGGGGTTGAACTGGGGGCCAGCATATGCTGCGTGTTATTAATACACCTCTTAACAGGTGACTCTGTCACATTCAACTTATAGTGTGCCAACCATCTGTGGATTAACAGGGGTTTTGTTGTCCTTTTTGTCCTTGCAGAGTGCCAACAGTTCCAGTGAAGAATCTGAATGGATCCAGCCCAGTGCACCCAGCGCTGGCAGGTATAAATATACCCACAACTCCATCATTTATATGTACTGGTGTTTAGAATATTCATTGTGGAGACTTAAAGATGCTTTTAAATGAGCTTATCACTTTAATTCAGTTTATTTGCTCGAAAAGTGACCAAAAAAATCAATAATTAAGTGAGATGAAATTCATTGTGTGGGTGGACCAAGGAAAATATGGAAACCTCACCTTTAGGAGATAAAAACAGAGCTAGCAATGCCAAGAAAATGAACAAAAACCTCATTAACCTAATGAATAGATGCAACAATAGCAATACAAAGTAAAAAAAAGGAAACAAAATAAAGAGGGACAAAACTTACAAATCTTATAACGGTACAGCACATTAATGCTAGGTATAGATACTAGACCAGGCTAGTTAGATCCTAATTCATCTTAAAACTACAGATAAAAATGTTTTGAAACTCCCTGGAAAGTTTTAAAAACATTTTTAGATTCTCAAGTTTGCATAACAATTACCAGCTCAGTCAGCAAAACATCACAGACATCTATATCGGTCAATCCACTTTGGCCGGACTTCATCCCCCACCCCCTCTGTTGGCTGCTTGCAGGCATTACAGGCATCCTGATGAGTGCTGCAGGACTCCCCGTCTGCCTGACCCGCCCTCCCAAGCTGGTGCTTCATCCTCCACCTGTCAGCAAGAGCGACATCAAGCCTGTGCCCGGCCTGGGCCACTGCTGCCGCAAGACCACCAAGAAGCAGGCTCGCAAAGGTGGGTTCAAAGACGATTGTTCAGGATTATGTGTGTTTTCACTTCCTTGGTTGTAAACAGATCCTCATGTTTTGTGTTTTCTGTCTTTCAGGCAAGACCCCCGAGGAGGTGGTGAAGAGGTACCTCCAGAAGGTCCGCAACCCCCCAGAAGAGGTTGGTACATTTTTAGCGACTAAAATTGAGCAGAGACTGAGCAAAGAGAATGAGATTATGCAAGACTTAGATCTCCCACCTGTCCTCCCACCTCAGGACTGCACCATCTGCATGGAGGCTCTGGCTGGACCATCCGGTTACAAAGGTCCCGGTGTGGGCGGCATCTCCCGGGCTGAGTCGGTGGGCCGCCTGGCGCAGTGTGGTCACCAGTACCACCTCCAGTGCCTCGTTGCCATGTACAACAATGGCAACAAGGACGGCAGCCTGCAGTGCCCGACCTGCAAGACCATCTACGGGGTCAAGACTGGCAACCAGCCCCCGGGCAAGATGGAGTACCACGTGATCCCTCACTCGCTCCCTGGCCACCCTGACTGCAAAACCATCCGGATCATTTATAACATCCCTCCTGGCATCCAGGTACAGCCCTACCCAATGTTTACCTTTAAGTATGAACCTATGGAAGGTTTGGCAATGTATTTAACCTTTGTTCTTTGTGTTCAGGGCCCAGAGCACCCAAATCCAGGCAAACCCTTCACGGCCCGTGGCTTTCCCAGACACTGCTACCTCCCTGACAGCGAGAAGGGACGCAAGGTAAAGGGGATCTCTTCCTCTGAAACTTCACGTGCTGTGTCGTAGCTTACAGTATGTGACCGGATTTTGTGATTAAGTGTTCTCTCTGGATCTCTTCCGGCAGGTGTTGAGGCTTCTCCTGGTAGCATGGGACCGCAGGCTGATCTTCTCCGTCGGTACGTCCAGTACCACTGGCGAGTCGGACACAGTCATCTGGAACGAGGTGCACCACAAGACGGAGTTTGGCTCAAACCTGACCGGGCACGGCTACCCTGACCCCGGCCACTTGGACAACGTCCTGGAGGAGCTCAAAGCTCAGGGCATCACCGAGGAGGAGTGCCTACCCAGAGACTGAGCAGAGACTTTCGACACGCTGAAGATTTGAGACAAACCAGGCTGGAGTCTGTAAACACGTGATCCTGGGAAGAGAGAACGGCTGCTGGACAGACACATTATTTTCAAAATCTGGTCAAACGAACAGAGTGACTTTTACCACCAGAGATGGAAAACCATTTTAACTCGATGAAACTGCTCACAGGAACGCAACAGAAATTGTCTCAGCAGAATTTGCAGAGAATGTGATTTCTGTAATGAAAGCATGAGTCAGTTTGGGTGTGTGTGGGGGAACGTCTATTTCCTCCTGATGCAGTAAAACGGTGTCGAGATCGCAGAAGTTATTCAGTGAGACATTCGAGACCACTGTGCACATACGAATCAGTGTTAGATTAAGAAAAAAAAAAAACATTTATACTGTGAGACTTCATATCAAGAATGTAATTTAAGTGAATTTCGCTGAATTGATGAAGTGTTTACCACTACTGCTGCTAGATGGAACTGAAGAGAGGTTGAGATGAAGAAGAGTCTCCGGGCCAGGATGTTCTTTTGAAGTGTTAGTCCACAAGCAGATGAAACTTGTCACTGCAGATAAATATTTCAAGTGTATAACTGGATATCTGAGCATGAATATTTGCTGACCTCTAGTGGTACTTTTCCAGAACTACATTCCTTTTTAGGTTGGATTTTTATTCAAATTGTATTGTTGTATATTATGAATACTTGATATATTACACAGCATTGTTTCCATTCTATCTCGTTTTATATTTTAACATTTTCTTTTATATGCCATGTTAATTTGCTTTTATGTTTTGGGTGCGGTGCAACAGACATCAGAGGTGGGGGGGGTTGATATGAAGAAAAGCTGCCGGTGTACCAGAGTTTGCCTGACACTTTATATGCTATTTACCAGCCCCCTTTTATTTTAAAACAAAAATCATTTTCAGTATTTTGTATTTGTTCACAAACTTACATTCCTTAATTGTTCTGCCCTCGGAGCATGGGTGCGTTTAATAGCTTTCTATGTCTTCTTGTATCTGCGTTAAAATTGAGGACTGAAAGAGGAAAAGATAACATAGATTAAACCATTCCCGCCCCAGGAAGGCTAGGATTGGACCTCCTGCCTGAGCTTGGATTTGCACAGAGCTTTCTACTTAGTATGACAACGAACTGGCCAGCTTGTATCTACTGTATTTTTTTGTGTAGGACACACACGTACACCAGCCTCAAATGCTCTAAATCACACTACAAAACATGGTCATCAGTTGTTTTAGTGTCATGCTTTGTTTTTTTTTTCCATAAGCAGGTTGCAAAAGATCTCTCGTTGTGGATCCAGCTTTTGGCCAAAGTGGTCCAGTCAGTTTGCATTCGGTCCATTGAGGACCGGTTTATGAAGAGATGTATGAGATAAGATGTAGTGTGCGCTGACATACTAATGTAGGCTGGCATTAAAAACATTTATACTTTACGATATTTTACGTATGCACTGTACTGTATGTATGTGTTTTATGTGCACAAATTTGCATTAAACGTTTTTCTAAGGTTGAACCTTTATTCCCTCATTTAGCATTTAAGGTGTGACGTTGCAGCAAACATCTGCAACATGCAGGGCGGTGGTACTGGAAGAACACGACTGAGGCAGAGATTTGAGTTCGAGGTTGTCTCTGAGCCTTGTTTTTCCTTCTAGAGGCGTGATTGATCCAATGGAACAGGTGTGTTTGGTGTACTCGTTATATATTGGCACAGCCTATCAGTGTCTCTCTCTGTCTCTCTCTCTCCGTGTGTAACAGCCGCAGGACTACAGACAGGGCAGCCTGCGCAAAGCGCGAGTCACTTGAAAAGCGGACATTTCAACAAAGCGTCATTTAAAGTCATTAAAAAAATAGCTCTCCCACATCGTCAACGGGTTTTTTTCAGCGCTCGCCCCACCTACTGGGACGGCGAGTTCAGTAGGGCGCACGCGCGACCAACTCGCCGTTGGCGCGAGGTCTCAAAATTTCCCCTGCACATATCCGTCTGCGGTAGTGGCGCATACAGCGCAGACACGCGGAAGCACACTGAGGCCTGAAGACTGCAACGGGCTTGGCTCCCATTGTCACAGTTCAACAGTTGTTTGCGCAACAAGGTAGTGGAAATTTAGTGGAACACGTGATGGAAATGCAATACGGTCAAATCAACAAAGATTGGGCGAGGTATGTAGTTTTCATAGAGAGACCCAGGCTGGCAGTGAACTATACACGCGTATATTAAAATGACCCATTTTACAATGACGCAAACATTTGCGTTACAAGCTCATGTTTGACACAGATTTGACGTCCCACCACTCGTCAAGTAATTTAGATAGGAAATTCACTTGTATTTTTGTAGATATCCCACATTACTCACTGGTACTCCTGGTGAGGAGTGCGGCATGACTAGTTTATCTGTAGATTAGTCTGGCTCATGGATTAGCAGTCTGGATTACTTCCACCTTAATGAATGAACAAAAAAAATGGTCTGAGATAATTAATCACAATTATAGTGGGCCACCAGCAAGAGGATTTAGTCATGATATCAAAATAGAAATGGGTTTTGTTCTGCCTGAGAACATCTATCCTGCTTAATCCAGCAAAACTAGTCAAAGCTACTCTCACAAACCTGACAATGATATTTTAACAAGCTTGGTAGCGAGTGGTGTATTCAGAAAACAGCTTTTTGCATTTCTTCCCTTTCAAAAGACTTGTTCCATTTTAAGTGGATGCTGGAGGCAAGAGTAAAAGCAAACACATTCACACACAAAAAGAAAACCTCTCAGCTCCAACTTTCATTTCCCTCTCTCGCTCCGTGAGGACCAAGCTTAACCCTTGTCTTAAGTGACAGATGTGATGGATTGGACAAAGCTGCCAATTTTCAGTATGGAAATGCACTGTCCGCCTGTCAGGTTTCTGAGCAGCAGATGGGTTAAGGGTCTAATCGGGCCAGAGCTGAGTTAAGCTAAACACGCAGCAACTAGTGGCACTAATAAAGATCAAGTGAGGGCCGGTCACTTTGTGCAAATTCATTTCTAAAACGGGAGGCAAAAGGCTGCAGAACAAGGTGCGATTTTGGTGCGAAGGTGCGGGGAGGGCAAAACAAAGGAATGCAGAGGACAAGGAAAGAAGACATGCAAAGTGGCGGGGGGGGGGGGGGGGGGGGGGGTGCTAAATGCAGAGCCATTCTGTGCTGTGAGCCATGGAGGGGGAGGGGTCTCAAACTGGTCAGAGAAATCCTTCCTGCAGGGGGTCCATTGTCTGCAAACCCTGTACTATGAATGGAAAGCTGATTACGGTGGTCAGCAATTTGAATCCATTATGGGTGAGCCTGTGGCTGCAAACGATGTGTTGCCATTCTGCCTGATGTTTTCCTCATTCCCACCTAAGCATCTTTTTTTTTCTTTGCTTCTGTATGCCTTTTAGCTCGAATCTGCCAGCTGAAACTGCCTTTCTCTCATCACCATCACCAACAAATCATCCCTCTCCCCTCCCTCAAAAATGACTTGTCTATTATTAAAAGCTTTTAAATGGGGCAGCGTGTTGGCTGACTACCAAATCCACTGCCTTGTTGCCAGGGAAACACATACCCGTGGTCTCGCTCTCCCCGTGTTTCTTTTTTATTTTTTTCCCCCTCTCCCTCCCTCCCTTCCTCCTTCCCCAGAGGCTCATATTTCAAAACTGTCAGCAGGCTCATGCTTGCACACTGCCGCCTTTCAGCTAAAAGCTTTTTGTGTGTGGTGAACAGGAGCCGCATGGAGGAGAAAGGAGAGCGGAGAGGAGTGGCTAGTAAAGTGGGAGGGATGATGAAGGGCCTCCCTCCCCGTTGCCAAGGCAACTTGATGTCACGGTGACATCACACGGCACTAAAAGCTTTTAACTGGTTTCCTCTCCTGCCTTGGGCCCCATTTTGAGTCCTCTTTCAGCTAGGCTACAGGGGGGGAAGGGCACAGGCAGGAAGGGTTGTGTGTGTTCCTCCTTGCATGTTTCCCTCCCTCAATGCAGAACACAGCTCTTAGCACCATAAAAGACTTTCAAATTCATCCTCTAAAGATCCCATTCTTGCAATCATAGTCTGCACGAGACTGGGGAGGAGGGTCACTATGGCGGCAGAGGAGGGTTTCAGCTACCCGCCAGTCCACGCTGAGAAACACAGGCGGGCCCCAAACTGGACCGACGCCGAAATGAAAGCGCTCCTGTACGTGTGGGAGGAACACCACAACGAACTGAAAACCAACAAGAGGAACGCAAAGGTTTATGAGATGATGTCCCAGAGGTTTTACCAGCTGACCGGGGAGCATCGGTTCAAAGAGGAGATCAAGATGAAAATCACCAACATGTCATTTCAGTACAGGCAAGTGTCCCAGATTAAAAATTGTGACCTCAAACTGTGGCTGTTGCATGGCTCTAAACTTCTATTTTTGATCCTGACAGGAGACTGAAATCCACGGTGGCAGAAAACGGGGAGACGCCAGACTGGCCGTACTACAAGCCCATTGAGAACATCTTGACCAAGCCGGTGGTGAATGGGCTGGTGAACTCTTTGGAGTTCAAGCTCCCCAGCGCGGGTCCCTCCACTTCTACAGACAACGTGACCCTGCCAGAGGAGGGGCTGTCAGGCTTTCTGCCAGAGTACACAGGCTCCTCAGATGAGATGGAGATAAAGCAAGAGTTGGAATCTTTGAGCTCTGACAGTGATCACACACCAGGCTCCAGGTAACAGGATGCAGTCATGGTCGCATGGTTGTGTCTTATCGTTTGAGGGGAATAAAAGCAGTTCTCTTGACATAGAGGGGCTTACAAGGTGCGTGTGAGAAGCATAAAGGAAACGACAAAGCTGTCAAAAAATGTCAAGGAGAGGAATCTCAAACTGAATGCAATAATTATGTGATTTTTAAAGAAGCTGTTTCACAGTGTTCCAGTGTTCCAAGCTGTGATTGAGAAATCATACTCAGCAAAGACAGGCTAAGATGGTTCAGATATACCTAAAAGAAAAAAACTTTGCAAATTTAAGCAGTTTATTCCGTGTTTTCCAGACTTAAATCGTGTATTACAACTCTGGGAAACAGTTTCTAATTTTGACTTTTTTTTTTTTTTTCATCCAGTTCTAATCCGACTTTATCCAGAAAACGACACGACAACAGGCAGCTGCACATGAAGAGGAAGAAACTGCGGGTGATGCAGGCCATGTTGCGGCAGCAGAAACAGTCGAGCCGGGCCATGGAGGAGATGTGCAGGGAGCTCCGTCGAGCCCTGCACCAACAGAACCTCCTGCAGGTCCAGTGTCTGCAACTGCAGGAACGTATGATGAACCTAATGGAGAAAATGATCCAGCCTCCCTTGGCCAAAGATTCAGGGAAGTTTTGAAGCGTGTGGGTCGTAGCGGCACTGAAACACCAGTATAGAAGTTTTATCTTTCCTGTTTTGGTTTAACCATCATGTTTTTTTTGGTTTAAATGTGTCGAGGACAAAAAATACTGTTTTGATCATCTGGACATTATGAATGGAAGATGACCTCTTTGATGATGCATGGCACATGCAGCCACTGGCAAAAACTTGCTAGTTTTCATTGTGTAGAAACTTGTATGAGACCTCTTTGTTGATAATATTCAGAGTACCCTATTAAAATCACTGTGTGAAGAAAGGCCTTGCAAAAACAGACTTATATTGTCACTTCATTTCTCACTGTGCCAAGATAATTACAAGTTGCAGGGGTTTGACGCCAAAACAGGGCAATTTGTAGCTGTGTGTGAGCCATGAGTTGAGGCAATAATCCTTGCTGTTATTGAAGTAATAGCAAAGGAGCTTTCAGCAAACGCTGTCGGAGCCAGTGAAGGCACATTTCCTGTTTTGAGCTGCCATAACTACTCAATGTGATTCTTAGATGCAATATGTAGTTAAAAAGAGAACTATTAAGTAACCGTTCCCACCACTTTCCTGGTGCCCTTTCCATGCACACTAATTATAAAGAGAAACTATTAAATCCAGTCTTAAGTCTTAGTTGGCTTGATTATGCACTTGAGATTAGACTTAAGTTTGAACTTTACGAGAGAGACATATATATATATGTATATATATATATATATATATACATATATGTATGTGTGTGTGTGTGTGTGTATATATATATATATATAGGTTTAAAATAGTTAACCTTCCCCTCCCGAGATGTCAACATGAGATGTTTTGTTTGAATAAAACGATATACAATCTACCATGATCTCCTGTATTTTGTTGCTGTGCTGCGAGGGTAATTATTGAAGTGCAAAATACACAGACGGTAAGGCCCAATAGACCCAAACTCTTAAGGTCTTTGCCTTTCAGCCTATTTTAAGAGGATTTGGAGAAACTGGGGATTAACTTAGTTCTATCGCTCTCTATATTGACTCTATGGAAGTCAGTGCTTTATGAAAATGAAAATGCAGCACTTTTTGTGAAGGATCTAAGGAGTTTTACATCATTGCATCTGGACTTGAAGATTCTTGAGATGTTTCACCTGTCATCCAGAAAGGTTTTTCAGATGTGGCTTTGAACATCTAATAGGTCCATTTAATACTGCAACCCCTTGGATTATGATGAAGTGGATGAATAAGAATCTCCACAGACATTTTCTTTACAATGCATATCAAATAGCTTTACCGGATATGTGATATTTAATAATAACAGAAAAGAAAGATTAGCAGGCATCGTTTGCTTTATCTATTTGTCTGTGTTGCATTTGTTATGGTATTCGGTACTTCCTGCTCATGATGACTGCACATGTGTAGTAAAGCCATGTGACACAGTGTGTGTAACCGTTGCAGCCCTTTGACCAGTGAGGTCTTGTTTACAGACCATGTGCTGTGCTCCAGTGTATGAGGGAGACAGTGGGTAATTCACATGCACTCGGCCATGCTGCACTAGAAACACACAGGTAAGTCTTTTATTTTGAGATATTTTTTAGTTATTCTGAGAATTTTTAATGTAATAGTTGTAACTAAAAAAAAAGGTACAAGTACAACAGGGAGTTGCCAAGATTTACTTTAAAGGTGTGGACAAATATAGACAATTTCAGTATTTGCATGGTAAACAATATTTGTGCAACAAGATTTTTGACAACAGCAAGCACATGAGTTGAGTAAGGAAGTCCTAATATATAATGCTCTGTAGATTGTCCAGAAACCTCTATTGCACTTTTTGTTCTTAATAGTGTAAGAAATTAGAAAAGTGTCCCAGTACACAGTGTACAAATTAGATAGAGCATACACCTAACAGGCAGCAAAACTAGCAGAACTACACATCAAATACAGCAATAAAGTAGCAGCAGTAGTATTACTTTACATTCAATACAATATATATTCAAATAACATACAAATGACCACCATTAGGTGAGTTTAAATCAGTATTAACTTGTCTCTGAGATTATTACGGAGGTTATTGTGTGATTTAACACATTCATTTCCTAATTTAAGCGATGTTTTATATTCAAAAGCGCGTGGGAGGATTTAAACGTGGTATAGTTTAATGTCGTCAGTATCAACCAATAGTATCGCTCCAAACGTTTGAATATTGAACATGACGTGCTCGCTGATTGGCCAGATTGGCTAAATCACGTGACCGGTGGACGTTACGCTGTCATGGTTACAGTGAAAGACGCTTTGTGATGTGAATGGAGGGGCGGTGCTCTGTCTCGCGTTGCCATATGGACTACAAAATCACTGCGGCGTAGTGTTTATTTTCATCAACAAATACAATAGTCGTGTGACGTGAAAACAGTTTGGACTTCCTGATGTGGATCTAACCTTTTAGAGCCCCTTTGTGGAACTTTTCACAGCCGGAAAAGGTAAATTTGTGTTTTCAAAGAGCGTCGCCGTGGGTTTGGATTTACGTGGTTTACGTACGTCTATTTAACTTTGTTGTATATTGTGCGTAAAAGTCGAATAACTCTTCAACACGTGTCTCGAGCGTCGAAATGTTTAACTTGTGCGGTGGAGAATGGTGAATTTTGGACGTTTGAGAGGCAGTGGTTGACCGAAACCAAAGCGTCTGGTTGTCATTTAACGAGGGGTGTTTTGTTGGTGAGTAAGGAGCCAGCTGGCACTCTTCTTTCAGGGGGGAGAGGGGTGGTCGGGGGTCATATGCAAGCTGTGGTCGGGGCATAAAAAAGCTATGTGTGCCCTGACTCTGACAGATAATTGCTAAAATGAGATTGATAGCAGTGGTTTCCTTGGCTTTTAAATTGCTTTAGTGAGAGTAAAAAAGAGGGGGTCACAGAAATATCCGGATTCTTATTGGGTTAGTGCTGTAGGTATTAGTGCTTCTGTAATCTACAAAATGCATGTGTAATTGAAGTGTCAGAGAATAGCCTGGTGGATTGAGTTATGGCTGAAACCATCTGCAGCCACTCGAATAGTAACAATAACAGTAAAAATAATTTTAAGAGTAACTATGTCAGAAAAAAGTTGCTCAAGAAACCGAAGATTGTTGCTTTATTTAGTCACAGTTGGCTGTAAACCTAATATTTTTTTTAGCCTTGAAATGACTAAAAACACTGAAAGCACATTTAATATTCAATAATATTCAATAATATTTCACCTGATTGTTAGTATCTGCCAGAGTAACTCCAAGACTTTGTATATCATTAACTATGTTTACTGTATGTGCATACGGATTTATAACTGAATCAGCAATTACTGTAATGACTAATGAATTAACAATCTTGAGAAACTGAATATGTATTGCTTTTCTATGGAACAATTAGTTGTAAACTTACTACATATTTGTTTATGGCTTTCATAAGACCAAATGCACTTACCATACTTTGTAAGTAATAACAATAATGGTTCTGATTGTTGTAGGCTTTGACTGTTTTTGTGTGTTGCGTTTTTTGTGCAATTGTGTAGGATAATGCATTATTTAAGTATGAGACATGAGGTTTTCATAATTCATACAATAATTTATAGATTAATTGTAATGATTAATTCATGAAAAATATGTTTGACATAAAAAATGTAAAAGGGTTGATGGAGAAACTGAATATTTCTTGGTTTATTTTTGAAACAATTGGCAGTAAAAACCTAATGACTCTTTAGTGTTGTGTTTTACATTATATAGTAGTAGTTTTACACATTATTTAAAGTCAACTATATTGATTCTGGTTGTTAGTTTATGCAACAGCATAAAACTTTTAATCAGTTTTTCACAAAAAATTTTGGCACATATGCTATGAGATATTGACCGTCTTATTTTGTTGTTTATGCTTTCATGTTAGAATGATGTATAATGTATCTATAAGAATTCATTTCGCAAATTGCAGACAGGCTGCTTTTAACATCTTCCTTCACTTTGTTTTTGCCCCCTTTAGGATGACAACAACACACTAGTGTTGTCAAGCAGCAAGTGTTTCAGTTCCCCACGTGCACTGGATCTACAGCAAAGATGAGGATACAGGGCCAGCCTGAGGGCGCGAGGAGGCGTCTGGATCTAAATTCATACGGTGAACTCCGGGGTGTGGAGGTCATCCGTGGTCGAGCAGGATATGGCTTCACTATTTCAGGACAGAGGCCGTGTTTGTTGAGCGGCATCCTGGAGGGAAGTCCCGCCGACCTGGTGGGACTGAAACAGGGGGACTGCATCATGGCCGTCAATGGGACCGACGTGTCGACTGCTCCGCACGAGACTGTGGTGCAGCTGATCGGCAGCTGCAAAGGACCCTTGCGGATGGTGGTGCACGCTGAGGGCCGCATCATGGGGAACCCCATACTCAATGATGTGAAATTCGGCCACAAAAGTGGCGTTTTCCAAAAGGTCGGGGTTCTCCGCACCATCTCAGATGATTCGAGCAATTCCTCCTTCAATAACTTAAGTCATGCTATCCCCTTCAAACAGAGGCCCGTGTCAGAGCCAGATATGTCGCAGTGGTCTCAGCAGTGGAACTCTTTAAGTGAGCAGCCCAAAGAGGAAAACGCCAGGGTGGGAGACACAGACTCTGTGTTTAGCGACACAGAAGAAGCTAATCCAGACTGGAGTATTCTAAACATGACCTTGGTGGTTGGTTACCTGAGTTCCACAGAGCTGATTTTAAACACAGCAGACTCGGAGGAGGATTGTTTAAATGCCATTCGGGAGCGAATACGACAGTTGGGAACAGAGCAGGATACCCACACCCTGGTCATGATGAAGATCATGTTTGACTGTGTGAGACTTTGTGACGATGCGGGTGCTGTTTTGGCAGCTTTTCCTGCTGAGAACCTGGTTTTAGGCGCTGTGTGTGCTGAAGACCCACGTTTTTTTTGCCTCGTCACGACTGCGCATATAATTGACGGTTGCGTACCCGAGGACGAACCTCTGCGGGCCTCCTGCCACGTCTTCTTCATCGATCCAGAGCTGGCAAACCATGCAGACCACATAGACATCGCCGGACGCTTTGCTTTTGACTGCACTCCAGATCCAGATGCCTTGGGCTGCCTGGAATTCCCTCAGACTCCTCCTGATGTCCTTCACTTTGTCACAGTCCTGTACAGTAACATGGGGGAGGCCGTGGAGAAGCTCCGTGCCAGGCTGGACCTGGAGGCCCAGCAACAAGCCAAAGAGAACGGGAGCACCGGCAAACAGGGCAGTGCTAGCAGCAATGGGGACAGTGGAATTGGAAATGCATCCCCCCCTGAGGAGAGAGCGGACAGGGATTTCCCTTCTGCCATCCAAAACCACCCTGGGGCCCACCTCCCCAGCTGTCCATGGGATTATCTTCCGGCTGAAGACATCACCCCAATAAACCTCTCCAAGAACGACCAAAAACTTAATCCAGAGAACAGTGCCAGCATACATTCCCTTTCGGAGTCTCTGCCAGGACCCGACGGTCTAACTGGTTTTTATGGTGGTCCCCCACCCAGGCTCGAATTCCAGTTTAAGCCCCCACCGCCTCCCCCGCCTTTGGATAAAATAACAAACTTCTTTGGAGAACCCCTCAGAGGTAGCCAAAGGTGGTTCTCAAAGCCAAAGTGGCCCAAAGCCCAAAGCAGTGATCCTGAGCCTCAGGTGACGTCCCATAACAACTGGTCCACCAGCGTCAGCCTGAGCAACCTGCCTCCCCCCATGAGCCAGATCCCATCGGACCGCTACAGGTCTGCTGAGGTTGTGATGCTCCCTCCCAGAGAGGAATGGACCAAAAAGTTTGTTGACCAGAGAGATAAACAGCGGAAAGATGGTGGTAGCAAACATGTGAGTATTGCCATGCAGCTCATTCAAGAAGAAAACATTTTAAAGTTTAAAGTAGTAGTACCTAGTTTTGCACTCTTCTTACTGAGTTTATAGTGCTAGTTGAGGACTGACACACTCATAACACCTTTTTACTGCTCATTTGTCTTTTTCACAAAAGCTGATGACGAATCCAAACACTGGAAAAAGGAGTTCTAAAAAATGAAATATTTTGGCAGCCACAGAAATCTTTTTTTCCCCTTTTACCGAGTGTATCTGGTGACATTTATTAGACAAGGAATATTCCGTGGCCACAATATAAAAATGCATGAGAACGAGACGCTATTCCATGGTCACAAGTCAATAATGTGACTCCATAATGCAGGAAAGTTACGTAACATTGCGAGGCCACGAGAAAATGATTTAGTCATCTGAACAGAGGTACCATTCCTCCATGAGTGGGCATTATCAGCTTTAGCACTGTTACATTCGACTGATTTATTTTAATAAAGGAACGAATTATGTTGAAATGCTTAAGTCCTCCCAAAATGGACAGCCATCCCTCTTGAATCCCTGGGCACCTGAGTCATCTCATTGCTGCGCATTATTAAGGTGTGGCCGTGACTCAGTGATCTTGCTCCCTCGCAATCATAAAGCGTGACCACAATCAAGGGATTTTGTCCCCACAAGGTATTAAACTGTGACCAAGCCATGAATTCTTGTTCCCACGTGTATACCCAATATTTTTAGTCTAACTACTGTCATTGAATGGGATAGTTTTCATCTAATGATTGCTCATTTGGGGCCTAAATTCTGATCAAAATGAACAGTAAATGGTCAGTCAGCATTTTACTTCTATAATTCCTATCTTAACACTTATTTTATTCTGTTTTTTTCTCGATTTGTTTCTGTTTTTGCTCACATATGTACTGCATCCTAGCAATTTTGTCGCTATGCGTCAATGGGAAATCCTTGCACGCGGTTAAATAGTTCCATTGTCCTCGTGCTGAGGCAAGCGCATCTGTTTCTGCACTTCAGTCGTGTTTTAACACCGCGGCGCAGGAAGTATTAAATGGTCACACGGACTCGTGTTTCCAGACACTGGTGGGTGGGTGGGTGGGTTGGTGGGGGGGTGTTAGCTGAGCCTGCTTCTCGGTGACACCTGAAATAAAATACAATACCAGTTTTTCAGCAGTGCTGAGCGGGAACCAAACTCAGAGAGCACCTGTTGTGAGTCAATGATGGCGTTGTCATGAATGTGAGAGGAGAGAGAGCAGGACACAGATTTCTTTTTTCAAATGCTGCTATTATCTTCGCCCACAAGATGGCCCTGTGTATCCATGTAGCCCAGGAAATGAGCGCGCCTCAGGAAATCAGTGTTGTATTCACAGCAAGTCCAAATTAGTTTCTCTTAGCTTGACCATGAACATGAAAGAGCACCAATTAAAATTCAGGGCTATGTGTGTTGCATACAATTCAGAAGTTTTTCAACATGGATGTACAGCTGTTGTTGCTCCTTTCAAGCTTAATTTAAAGCAGCTACTTTGCATTGTTTATTAAAATCAGAAGTGTTTTGTGTCTTAGTCTGCCGGCTTGCATTAGATCAGAAAGACGACAATCTTGCACAGGAAGCCGGGCAAATTACAGGGTAGAGCCAGTGCTATGCAGGCGTAATTATCTGTAATTCTCCCACAAACATTAGACATGGCCTCCTGAATCATAAGAATAAGCGGTGGCTGGTGTACTGAGTTGTTTTATCTGGTCGTGCCTGCTCTCTTATGGTTCTGTGACTTGACTCAGGGTTTATATTCGTCCAGGTGAACTTTTTGTGAGCAATCTGGATCTACTGTCCAAAAGGAACTATTTAGCGTGGCACCCGTATATTTAAATGCAAAGTTATGGAATTTGTGGAGAAGACTTTTGCAATCGCGGCAATCACCCCAAAGTCCTCAGATCTCAGTCAAAACACCAGAAAATGTACATTAATCTGGCCAGTGAGTGTGTAACATTGTAAATGTGTATGGAGGGAAATGTATTTCATTTGAAAGGTGAGAGTGTCCATTTTGCTCTTGATAGCAGTGTCTATTTCTTTGTATTCTCTCAGGGATCCAGGTTTTGGGGTATGGGGGCTCTCCGTGTCTCCAAACGTCGCTCAAACGTCAAACGCCTCAGCTTGGCACGATCGCTGGATGACCTTGAGGTAGGTTTCTTCGCCCCGAGAAGTTTGATTTCTTTCATTTTTTTCTCCTGGTTTGAATCAGTCCATCCATTTTCCAAGGAGCTGTAGAGTCAAGGCAGCTGGACATAAAAAGACGTTTCACACCTCAACCCACGTTGAATTTTGTATCTCCATCACACAGGGTGAAAGCAAGGAATACAGTCCATCACAGAGTCTATTCACACTCCATTCACTTTTACACTCACAATGTAGAGTCTCCAATTGACATCCAAACCCATTCATTTTTCTGACCTTGTTTTGAGTCTATGCGCTCAAGGTTTGCAATATGATTCATTTTGCCATTTTTCCTATTGAACTTAAGTACTTCCGAAATGGAAAATAATCTGCGGTTTTTCAAGTTCAACATCCGAATGGATGGGAAAACTAACATGGGCAATGGCCTGGCATTCTGTCCCAGCCTTTATGCAGAACCTGCTTCACTAATGTGGACGTTCGGCTCTGAGCCGTTCCCCTTTTCCCATTCCGCTCCGCTCGCCGCTCTCTTTTTTAACCTTTCATTTCCGCTGCCTTGAACTCTGCGTGTGCTGCTCCACTTGTGGCACGAGGAGCCTCACAAAGTGGGCCTTTGTGCGGGCCAGAGCCTCGCTTCCTCGGCGCTGTTTGCCCCCCCCCCCCAACGCTAATGAGCGCCGCCGTACGCATCTGAATATCGTGCTCCCGTCTCGTCGCATTAACGTTGCCGTGGAAGTCTCTCTCTCCACTGGTGCGTTACTCATGCAACGCTGATTCACATACTGCCCGGGACTTGTTTTTTTTTCTTTTTTTCTTTTCCCCCTACGACTCATAATTGCTCCGAGAGCATGTGAACAGACACAGAAACACAGACCAAAAGTGGCGTACTGTACTCTATATCTGTCCACTCATTAGTCACGGACACACCCGCAGACCGCACATTGTACTGGGAGGGGGCACGCCACGGAACGTACCAACACACTCTGGACAGGTGTAGACTGCTGCTAAGACGCTGCAGGTTGTGCTCAGCCGCAGGATTAGAGACACGCAGCGCCTTTAGTCACCAGCCTGATTCATAGGAACACTGACAAAAAAACACAAAAAAGTCAGTGCAACTTTAAAACACCCCTCCCCCGCTCATGCTTTGACTTCTCATGCCTTCATTTGTTTATTTTTGCCGTTGCTGATTTGCATAATGTTTGTCTTTGTATTTCTGTGCCGCGGCAGTTATCGCTTTTCCCGGCAATTGCGAACTGCGTTTTCATCCACCAAGAGTAAAATTACTCCCTTCATTATTCAGCTAATCGCCTTCTCAAACCGAGAGTTCGTGTGACATTTATAAGCGGCAACTCTGAAATGTTCTCCACTTCTGTTAATCAGGTTTCTCCTGGATGAAACCCTCTCGCCGAATAAAATAACCTTTCCTGAATGGTTTTGCTCTTTCGTACCCCTCTGGTTTTATTTCGTTACTCACAGTGGCGTTCGCACCTGCAGCACCTGGCCCTCAGACCTCGACTCTACCCTGGTTGTGGCCGTCAGGGAAAGAAACAGGTTCTGGCTTGTTTCATTTATTTTTAGTGTCAGTCACGTCAAACACATCCGTCTGTGCTTTCACCTGAGCACCATGTTATATGATTGTTTTTTTCGAGCTCTGACATGTTGTTTGCTGACAATAAGGACCAAAAGACTGACTGCGGACATCTGATGTTTGGTCTTTCACATTCAGTGTATCAGCTTACCCGCTTCGTAACCAACAGTGCTATATCTGCCTATCTCCAGAGCTTAGGACAGGTCTCCACACATCTTACAGTCTGCACTCGACCCGAACATGCATGATCTTGGACTCTGGCATGCAGAAAATTCAGAGAAAAGGCTCAGACAGAACATGCAAACTCCACACAGAAAGGGCCTCGGTACAACAGACCTTCTGGGTGTGAGCTCACCAAGCCAGGCCAAGCCGGCCAAGCTCCCTTTGAGATAACATGAAAGAAATCAGGGGATCGGTTCTCATGATGAGGCATCCAGCTTTCAGGTATTTACACCGCATCCAATCAGCAATTTACCCCGTTTGGCTTTGAGGGGAAGTTATGCTACAGTGACACCACGGGACTGTTTTATGGCTGTCAAAGGCTATTAGATCCTCACCTAGGACTTGCCTCTGGGCTCCTGTTTCAAGGGCCCAGCTTCGCCCTGGGTTCATGGTCAGAGATCAGACGGTGCACTTCTGAAAGCCCGAAAAAGAAACAAACCAAAGCGAATCCAACGGCTTCACCAATTACCATCTTACAAGGGTGTACACATGTGCAAAGGCTGGAGGGTGTTCTTTGAAGATCCATCAATATTTTCATTCGGAAGAGACAGCCCGCCGGGTGAAGCCTGGGAATTCAAAGAGAACACAAATAACAAATAGCCGTTGACCTTAAGCATCTCTGGGCCCGTCAGTGACGGTATCGCAGGCGTCAGGCCCAGGGTGCTTTCCGACTCCGCTCTCACGGCGGCGTTTCGGCCGAGATACGTGATAAGCCCTCAGCCAAGCGAACGCATCTGGACTCACAAGGACACCGTGAGAGCTTTCTGGAGAGGACCGCCAGTGCTCGGGGGAGGGGGTCGGGGGGTGACCTCCGTGCGCGTCTTCGCTGCATGGTGCGGACGAGGCCGGAGAACCTCGGACACGTGTGGCCTGTGTTGCTTTTTCCATGGTGCGTCACAGTGGCTAGCACAGGAATGAGCCAACTCTTGTTATTTTGATTCGCATTACCAAGTCTCTGACACGTATCTCTTGCAGCCCACGCACCAAGATGATATATATATATATATATATATATATAATAATGTCATGCATTTTCGATGCGTGCCATTCCGGTTCAGTAGATGGGGAAACTGCTGCATAATTCCGTGTTTGCGGGTTCGTTTTCCCTGTTTGAGTGTTTTGATGCACGCTGAGCTTTTGTTGTCACACCCCCACCCCCTATGTTTGGGCATATCGAAGAACGTGCCGCTTTGTAGCTCCTTGTCTTATTTCCACACGGAGCTTGTCAGAGCCAACCCCCCCCTACCCCCCTCTCTGCAAATCCCACCACACAGCTCACTCCGCTGTGATCTCCCTCATCGCAGGCTCCTTATTTCTGCACGTTCAACTTTCCTTTTTTCCTTTTATTTTTGCAGAGGTGACACCAATGGTGGGGCTGTGGCGCATGCGAAAGCAATCTGTTAATGTGAGCCATTAATTAATTTGCGTCTTGCATGATTGCCGTGAAGGTGTGTGTGTGTGTGTGTGTGTGTGGGGGGGGTGATTCTGGTCCCCTCTCTCTTTTTTTTTGCCCCAGGAGTGTGAAGTTTCTCCCCTCCGCTCAGGCATTAGTACCTCTTGTTTGCACGCCTGCGGGTAATAGATCCAATCCTGTGGGCGTAGCAGAAAACCAAAGAGAAGGCATGAAGACACAGAGACGTGGGGAGGGAGGTGTACAGAGAGGGAAAGAGGAGGAATTTACAGCAAGAGAGAGAGAGAGAGTGAGAGAGAGAGAGAGACGTAGAGTAGAGAGTGAGAGGGAGGGAGAGGAACCGGCAGCAGAGGAAGAGAGAGGGAGCTTTTGAACTCCCAGTAGCTGTCAGGATTTTGCAGCTCTCCTGCACACACTCTCCTCCCCCGTTGAGCTCGCTCTCTCTCTCTCTCTCTCTCTCTGATTCTCTCGCGTGCACACACACACACGCGCGCGCGCGCGCGCACACACACGCCACGGAGCTCCAGCGGATGGACCCGTTTACACGCACCAGGCGTGTGGAGCAGCGCTGAGGACGAGCCAAGCACACGCACACCAGCGCCCATACATGGAGCAAACTTTAACTCTCAACTCCGTAAGTCTCGCCTCGAACAAATCCTTCCCAGCTTCTTCATCATTTCTTTATTGAATTTACCTCACTCTTCTCTCTGCTGTTTGTTGATGCCATCTTCATCTTTCACACTTCTGGCCGTTTCCTTCTCCGGGCTCTTTGTAGCCCCCCCCCCCCCTCCAACCCCCCAACCCCCTGTTGTAGCTTTTGAGCGGGGATACAGTGGTTAGCTTGTGTGGTCTGTCAGAGGAATGTTTTGACCGGTGCCAGCTGAACTCTCGTGTGCTTGTATGACACACACTGCGCCACTGTATACAGCAAAATGTGGTATCTATGTCAGGATGCGCGCTGACTTTAAATTAGACGTTGTGCCCGAAAGGGTTTTGTGGGATAACCCCAAGATTATTCTTGTGAACCGCACGCCAAAGGGGTTGCTTGTGGGCCTCGGGATGAAGCGTGCTCTGTTGCCCGGCGCTGCACTTGCCCCCGAGAGGTGACCCTGTTCGCAGTCGGCCGGGCGGCATCGAGGGCAGAAGTTGCGGGAAACGGTAGATTACAGGTCGTTGTCATCGGCATTAAATGCTCAGCTAATGTTCCAGCGTTTGGATTTTCGAGGCGATCATGTAACAAGCCGCAGTTGGGTTTGAACTTGAAGCCTGTGGTTTTTCCATGCAACTATTTGCTCTGTGCAGGCATGTCCCTGCTCTGATTCACCATCCCTCAAAAAGCTGTTTTTTTTTTGTTTTTTTTTTCCACGCGTGAGCACCTCCTGACCTTTCTCAGCACACATCGCCGGGCGTCACACGTTGACATGCGCGCGCCGTCCGAGCCCAAGACATCGCAACATGCTAAAATAAAATACCCTCTTGTTGGTGTTATGACTTGGGACGAGGAGGGGGAATGGTGTGTTCCCGGGGATTAGCAAGCGGAGGGGAGGAAGGCACGACGCACTTTTATCTCGCTGACATCACAGGGCCAGCTCCGGAGTGTGGGTGGACAGTTTTCGCTCACAAAATGTGTCCTTAGGCTGGCATTATAGGATGCAAAGACTAAACAGCCTGGCATTTTCCGAGCGTCTCCACTCTTCTTTCCTGCGAGAGGTTTCACTGCAATCACAGAGAGCTGCTCTGCCTCCCTCTCTCTCTCTCTCTCTCTCTCTCTCTCTCTCTCTCTCTCTCTCTCTCTCTCTCTCTCTCTCTCTCTCTCTCTCTCTCTCTCTGTCCAAAAACCACCGACTGGAAAAACAGTGCATTAACACAACAAAAACTCGCATCGAAGTTATGTGACTGTCCAGCTGCTCGGAGTATGAATATGCAACAGCCAATAACCAGATGACCAGATGTGGCTGTGGTTGCTGAGTTTGCTGTTTGACCAAACTGTAGCCACGGAAAATACCCGCCGCCTCACCATCCTTGGACGGAGATTCACTCCACTTCTTGGCCGTTGTCACACCATTGCTATGACATCATCCGTCGACGTTCAGGAACATGGTGTTTTTCTTTTTTTTCTTGTTTTTTTTGCCTCCGTCCTAACCACAGGACTGTGTCGTGCCCCGTTGACGGGCGAGGAGGAGGCTTCGGGATGTCTGTGGATGTGGACGCGACCTCTGGAAGTGATTCACTCTCCACACACTGTTTACCTTCCTCAATCGTACTATTATTACATTTCTCTGCCTCGGTGAAAGGGAATTCTGCTGCCAAGGGTGTGGAGGTTACTCAACGAGGAATGGCTCCAGAACTGCCAAAGTCTTTTTTATCGCCTCTCCCCCCTCCCGGTAACAGTTTAGACATGTCTGGGACAAAGTGGGCAGCTCGCTGCGCTCGACTCGTTACCTCACACCTGTAGGTAGGCTCACACGGACTCCGAGGAGAGTTTGCTTCACCCTCTCCGAGAACGTTGAGCAAGACGGGCCCGTCTTGTTTGAACTGGAGGGGAATTGCAGAGCGGGCCTGGAGAGTGAATTGTAGCTGGTATCTTCTGACCTTGTGTTGGCGCAAGACGCCGGAGAAGCAGGCCAAGGCCTTGTCTACTTTGCGCTGTGGAAGTCGTAAACATGGACTTTTCGGGGGCGGCCAAGCTTCTCCCCCCGTGATGCTGGCTTTAGCGCTCCGCTTTGGCAGTCTAAACAATAACTTTCTCTTGTAAACAATTTCTATAACATCGCCGTCCCGTGGCCGGCGCAATTAAATGGGATTTATCTGTTTAAATAGGCGGGTTATTGCGTGATGACATCGCTTCAGGTTGAGCAGAGCGCCACATGTTGTTCCTGTTTAGACCTTCGTGGGTAGAGTCGTGGTATTTCTTAAGGCGGCGGAAGAAAAGGTTGCCCTCAAATGCAAATGATATCGTTATTCTGAGTGTGTACCACAATAAAGACAATAAATCCATTATCTAACCCACTTTGTACGCAATTGTGTACCCAGTGAGGGTCAGTCCACTCTCACTCAATCAAAGGGGCATTTTAGAGGGTCCGTTTCTAGTCTCCATTAAGTCTTAAGATGCATGTTTTTGGGACATCGGGAGTCCAAAAACATCCAAACCCTGCACAGAAAGATTCTCAGTCCAGGGCGTTCTTGCTGCAAGGTGACAGCGCTAACCACTCATTCACCGCGTGTGTCACCTGCTTAATATTGCACAATGTAGCTGTGGGGGAGGCTCCATTGATTGGGCTTGTTCTAGCGTATGCCTCTGATGCTTTATCAGACCGGATGATTGGGACTTTGGTTACCACAGCGAGATTTGTCTTCACTTGTCACCCTATCTAAAAACCTGAATTGCGACAAAATGCGATTGTATAGCTCACAATCTGTGAGGGCAACTAGACTAACCTGCCTCCCCTCCTTTTTCAGTCTCCTTTAACCATCTCAGGTTCCAAAAGCATGACTAAAAGGATTAGACAGTGGGGGGGGGGGGGGGGGGGGGGGGGGGGGGGTAGGACTTAGTCAGGAATTAAGTGATTGTGCCATTTCCTTGTCCCTGTATCCTCCCAGGAGTCAGATATTTATTCATATCACCTATTATCGCACAACAAATGAATACAAGCGCCACAGACCTTTTCAAAACACTGAACTCTAAGCTGTTCGTGCAAGTTTGTGTGGTTGAAAAGCAGAAGGGGGTGGGGTGGGGGGTGAGGGGGGACTCACAGCTCTAATTATAGGTATCAGGTTTCAAGTTGGAAAGTCCATTTCTGGTGTTTTTTATGGAAGAAAGAGAGCAGCAACAGGGTGTGGTGGCATCTTATGTGGTTTACCCACCTCGAGCCCTCCAGGGCTCACATGAGCACAGCCTTTTCTCTGTGATAATAAATTGATGTGGGAGGGGTCGTGGTCGCTGGTTCTAGTTTCCCCTCTCTGAAGTTATGCTATTTTTTGCCAGAGTCCAGCTGCGCCTCCAAAAATCAAACACGTTTGTCACGAGTGCGTAGTATCTGGTCCATCTCGTGTCCCACCTGCGACTCGCCCGTATTCCTTACTGTTATAGGGGTTACACATCCTGGAACTTCCATTGTTGTACTTTGAGATGAATTCAGATATTGCCGACCGTGCTGTGAGAAGTAGGGCAGCAAAAGGGGATAAAAAAAACAAAGGTAAACATCTCCACTCACAGGAATGCCGGTACTCCCTTTTTATATAATCAACAAGTGGCTAACATGCACTCACGCTGACACGGTGGCAGCGCCTGAACAAATCATAGTAATGCTACTTTAATCCAGAGCGGAGCAGACCTGCACCCATCTGTTGTCGTCTAACCAGTCAGAGTCGGGCTGGGCTGGGGTGGGGGGGGGCAGTAGATTACTGACGATCAGGGCGGATTAAGAGATGAAATGTATGCGGGGATGGTCCCTGTTTGCATGCAAATCACTCGTGCTCTGTAAAGACAGCGGCTCTGTCCAAAATCACCCACTTATTCCCTACACTCACTGTGAAGGGAATGCACACAGGACTGTACATTGATGTCACTTGTTGCGTCAGTGCTGTTGCGTAACTAAAATGCAATGCCGGGTGGTGGATTTTCAAAATACATTTTTAGATCATTTTCCGTCCTTATGCTAGTTTTAATTGTGGTTTATTTCCATTTGTTTTCGAGCCTCAGCACATACAGTTGTCTCATACCTGTTAATTTGAGTTGAAGCTCTACGCAGATCAGCGTGATTCATAGATGAAGTTCCCGCACCCTCTCTATAAGTATTTGTTTGTGTGGATTACCTGCCAACGTTTTGCACCTCGATTTGCACACCGTGGAAAACAAGTAATGTTTTTTAATTGAAATCTGAGCCTCAAGCTCCTCTAGTAAACAGCTGAATACCTCTGCCACTTGGGTACGATAATGAGATTCCTCCGAGAGATCTGAAGGATGTTTCTTTGCACCCATCTGTCTTTGACTGTTTGTTTGTGCAATAAAAGAGAGAAACACAGCAAAAGCAGATCTCGCTACACTTTTGGAGGAGATAAATCCCTCAGCCGAAGAGCTGGTTGATTCAATCTGGATTCCGAATCTGAACTTCTTCTTCAGATAACTCTGCTTCTTTGATGTTTTATTCCTCAATAAGTATCAAAGGCAGACAGAGTTAGTGCATCCCTGTGTGTTGATGAGCATTTCTTCTCTTTCTTTTTTTTTCTTTGGACAAAATCACATGCCTTCTGCTTTTCAGTTAAAATGAAAAAAGATCAAATTGATTTAAGACCAAGAAACATGTGCAACTCAATTAGATCATAAGTGAAGTGGAATTACACCGCTGGCATCATTCCTGTGGCGCTCGAAACAAAAAAAAACAGTATCTGCAAACGTGCCATGTTTGTTTTACAAGTCTCGCAGCCTCCCCCCGCTGCGTGGACGTAATGTGGACAGGAAATGTGACGGGCCGCTAATTGCGTTCGTGCCGTCTGCCATTCCCGCCGCCCCGAGCGTCACACACACAGCGCGCTGACCTCACCAGATCCCCGCTAATGTGATAGAGTGTCTGGCAGATTCGCTGTGACAAACAAGATTTCCCACAGTAAAAACACAGGATTCCACCGCTTAGCCTCCTTAAAGCGCACGCACGCACGCGCACGCTTGTCTGGACGGGGCTTTCGCCGTTCCCTGAATCCGCCGCCCTGCCTCCGTCCCGTCCCCGCTCGTCCCCGCTCGGCCCGGGATGAGAGGCGTCTTATCAGCCGCCGCACCCTCCCCCCCAAAAGGAAGCTGCCCCCCGCGCGAAGCCCGCTCTTGCGATGTTATTGCCGGGGAATAGTTTGTCGTCTGCCGCAGATCGCAGGCCGAGATGGCACGCCATCTATGGTCAAAGGATGGCCCGGCGGGGAGGACTCCGCGTGCAATTAGCGGGGTCTTGTGACGCGCCGGGCTCATTGTCGCTGCGAGTGGCCGTCCAGAAATGTTTCAGAAACTGATTGAATCAGGCGGCGGGCGCTCGCAGCGCTCACGTGAAACCGTTTTGCTTTGCGCTCTCTTCGGGCAGGCAGCAGCGGTAGAGAAATTTCAGCTAAAAAAAAAAAACAAACCAAAAAAATCCTCCTCCTGCAGGCGTTTCTGGCTCGAGCCGTTCCAACATGCTCTGCTCGTGGTTTTTTTTTTGCGTTTATAGATAGTTCTCACCTGGTTGCAGTGAAAACTTTGCCTCAGGGAGGTCAAAGGGGGGAAAAATGTACACCTGAGGGAGACGGTTTATTTATGTCCTGTGATTTAAGGGGGAATGTATTCTGGAAGATATAATTTGGGATTATGAAAAGCTGCTTGCTTCAAGTTCAAGACTTCCTCATATCCTTCCTCTGTTGGACTTCTCTCATTTGTAGTCGTTTGAAGGTCCCTCTCTGTCTTCAAGAAGCCCTTGAAGATCCAACTTTTCCTCTTCTCCTAGCTTTCCCCTTCTACTTGTCCCTCTTCTGCTCTCCTTCCTCTCAACTACATGCTTAAAGTCTGCACACAGTCTGCTGCTGTCTCATCCCTTGGCAGTCTGAGGAATGTAGAGCAGCGTCGCTCTAACTCTATGCTCTGTTGTGTTTTCTCCTATGTAAATCACCACAGATAACATCTGACAAATGACTTGATGTAATGTAGAGTCTAATTGCCGTGTGGCTGGGTCGCTGGTCGACATCAAACTGTTGAAAACCTACAGTCTCTCACGCTTTGGTTTTGGTCTGTGCAAAGACTAGAAATCCTGTTTCACGCATGCAGTCTGTAACTGAAATGTTCAGGATGATCTCCTGAATGGGGTCAGGCGTACCCATAGCACTCCAGCGCTCTCTCAGTGCTCCTGTTCAATGCGCCTCTGAATGCTTCTGATTCAAGGAGGTGTTGACTTTTTACATCCTTTACACGAGCGACAAAAGCATCTCCTCGCCCACGTGTTCTTTTTACCACAGACACATATGCCCAGAAACGCTCCCACCTTCATCGAGCTATATGACGATCACCTCCCTCTGTTGGACGGGCCCCCTCATAGACCATCTATCTGTGTGTGTCATTCACCGGCTTTAATGCAATTCACCATTTGTTCCAGTCTTTCCAGTCCCTCTCCATGACCATCCATCCATTTTCCCAACCTGCTTTGTAGCTTGACAGGGTTGTCTCTGCAGGGAAGACGGCCTGGACAGGTCACCGCTCACTCTCACACCTACACCTAGGGGCAATTTAGAGTCTTTAATTGGCTTAAAACATGCATGTT
Source organism: Karalla daura (assembly GCA_029224185.1). Lineage (NCBI taxonomy): Eukaryota > Metazoa > Chordata > Actinopteri > Chaetodontiformes > Leiognathidae > Karalla > Karalla daura. The sequence goes on along the minus strand of CM055210.1, from coordinate 9,494,219 downwards.
TTTGGACCGAGAAACTGGAAAACCCATAGAAATCTGGAGTGAAACATCTCACCTGAGGACTCCCGGATAGTGCTATCCACCTAGTCACCGTGTCCCTCTCCATGCATGTTCTCTCTCTCATGTGTTTACTTACATGATCTCACACCCCTCCTGGGCGAGTTGAGATGTTATCTGTGATTACCCCCCCCCCCCCCCGCACACAGACACACACACCGACTCCCTGCCAACGCGGCAGTGTGTGTATGACAAACATCCAATTTCCAAAGTGATAGACCATGTATAAATCGAATTAAACAGGATAAATCTACCATGAAAACCAGGCTGTTAATAAACACTGTATCTCATCCATTATTTACGGCAGAATTAAGTTCCAAAGAATGAAAGCTCATTTGCCACAAGGGGGGGGAAATAAAGCAGTAAAAAAAACAAAAGCAACCTCAGACAGAGCCACCCATGCTTTGAGAATAATGGTCCAAAAACAGGCGCTGATTGTAGAGATTTGCCAGAAATGCGGAGGCACGGTGTTGCAGCGGAGGCAAGGAGTGATGCCAGAGTATTAAAAAAAAAAAGGAAAAACAATTTTCTTTTTCTGGTGCATGAGCTAAATCGCAGGCAAAAAAAAAAAAAAACAACACGACTTGATAGTTATTTCCATCGGTGGGCGTCAGAAAAGCTGCTCTGTGACAGCAGATAATGAAGCTCGGGGAGTTCAACTCGTGGGCTACCAAACTTTTTCTCCGCTTTTCTTTTTTTTCTCGATTCAGACAAAATTCATCTGGTTTCAATTTAAACTGACTGGGTATTTCTTCCCTCTTTCAAAGTATGGAGAGAGAAATGAGAGAGAGAGGGAGAGAGAGAGAGAGAGAGGGAGAGAGTGCCCCGACTGGAAACAAAAGAGGGGGGGAGAGGCCAATGTGGTTTTTATTTTTATTTATTTATTTTTTGCGAGTCGAATCAGGAAGAGAGGGTTAATTCATCTGATTCCTTCGTGCCACTGTGGCGTACAGCGGGGCTGTATGTATTGCTGGGCGGGTTGCCATAGCAACTGCTGCGGAGTAAGGAAATCGTTCTTTCCGTCTTCTCACCCTTCCTCCTCCTCCTCCTCCTCCTCCTCTTCTCTCTCTTTCTGTCCAGTACCTTGTCAAAAATCCTCTCTCCCTCCCTCTCCCTCTCTCGCTCTCTCTCTCGCTCTCTCCCTCTTCCTCTCCCCGACTTGTACAGACACGGTTTGCAGAGTTTTTGGGTGGGGAATGTTCAGGTATGCGTACACACACACACACACACACACACATACACACACACATAATCTGTCTGTGTGCTGCTGGTGGAGCAGACCAGGGAACAATGAGTCTCAAAAAGAGACTTTCTTTCAAGAGGACCTGGAACTTCAACACTGTAAGTAAACTGTGGTTTTGCCGAGACAGCCTCCTCTTCCTCCTCCGTTTGAAGCGGGGAGCGACTCCTTTTGTTCACTCAGCTGTTTTTCTCATTAATCTTCCTTGTTGCCGTTCGCCCGCTCTCCCATCCCGAACAGCTGTCTGAAGCGGCGGGTGGACTCGCGGTTGTTTGTTTGCGGGGTGCTCGAATCGGCCTCGGCTGGTGTAAAAAGTTCAGAAGAGGCTTTTTTTTTTTTTTTTTGAAATCCCGTCTGTGGTAAATTCTCGAGCTGGGTTTTGAAGGCAGGGAAACGTGCCTAAACAAGCCGCAAAGAGATGAGAAAGTCACCCTTTTAAAACACGTGAAGGGAAATCTGAGAGAACTGGTACCGTGGCCACACCGACGCTGGCGAACGCAGGCGATCGAAACTTGTGCGCCCGTCACAACGGTACGTACACTTCACGTCATGAAACATCCGTCTCGGACTCGTCTACGTTCCTTCTGCATGTGGTGTCCCGGGATGCCAGACTGTATGGCACGAGGGGCCCGTACCACAGTAAAGCTGGAGCAGCGTTTTCCAGCCGGGGAGCCAGAAAGACTGCGCTCACGTCTGGAGCCAGGGTACTTGCTTCGACATGAATTGTGATATTTTTTTTTATTATTTCATTTTTTTTCACCTTGTGTCCATTTTGGTTGAGAACAACCCCTACCTGAGCGGTGTGATTTCTATGAGACGGATCAAAGAGGGCCCGGTGGTGTTGCGGAGCCACCCATGGTGGACAGGCTGGTCACCAGAGGTGTCAACAGAGGAAAGGGAGTGTGTGGACAAGAGGTGACGCTGGTAGCCGGGGGGCGTCACTTTGGGCCCCCGTTGTTGTAGTGAAGGAAGCAATAACGACCTGAGAAACACACAATGGTGTGTGTGGTCTAACCCCTGCAAGCTCATACATACACACACACACACCGTATTTACATGACATACTAATCAACACATGGGCATTTTGAATGGGAAATGGGTCACTTGGGAGATACTTGTTATCGTTATATGGGTCATGGCATCTGGACTTCCTTATTGAAGACGTTTCAGCCCATCCAAAAAGGTTTCTTCAGTTCTGACTGGTGCATGGACGAAGAACCTCTGTGGAGTAGTTTGACCTCAAGTCCAGTTGCCACAGTTCACAACTCCTTGGATTGCAATGACCTGGACGAATGAGTGAACGATCTCCACTGACCTCTGTGGAGTCATTAGCATAGCCACTGTGAGCGGCACATTTACTGTCAGTTCTTTAGATTAGCAACCGATAACAAACATAGAAACTTTTCCTCTCAGCACTTTATACCAGGAGCATTATCAGTGATAGTGATAAGGCAACAGTCAGTTTCCTCATTTGAGAATTTACAGTCGTAACGCATCATTGGTCACACGAGGTTTGGGGTTTTGCAACATTCCTGTTAATTCAGAGTCCGCGGCCTTTCGCAACTGACGTCATGCCTGTCATAATAACATAATTCTCCTCTGACATGAGCATGCTTTACAAAGGTGAGAGACTAAATCTAGAGTGTGTGTCACAAGGACATCGTGTTTTATTTACTGCAACGCTCACGCCCTAATCAAAAGCCAACAAGCAGCGGTTTCATCATTTTCTGGAGAACCGGGAGGGGAAAGTACAGGATGTATAGCTAAAAGTAGCGTGGACTGCAGGGCATTCATAATGCCAGCCTTTCATTCTGGAGGCCTTTTGTTAGCTCCAAACCAAAATTGACGTCACAATTGTGTGATGTCTGTCTGGCGCTTTAAAGTGAACCATCAGTGTATATATTTAAAGGTTTGAGGTTGGAGCCGTTTTTAGACCCAAACGGACCGACCGGTGGCGTGGGTGTTCTCTCTTTTCTCTCTCTCTCTCTCTCTCTGTCTCGGCCTCGCGTCGGCCCTGGTCCTCACCCACCCGTGATTACTGGTACACATGTCAACCACCACAGAGGGGGCTGGCCCTCTGGGTGTCGACTCCTCGGGGTCGGACCCGGCAGAGCGCCGCGGTCGTAAAAGACGCCCGCGGCGGGCAATTAGTGGTCTCGGCGTGCGCGCGAGCTCTCGCATATGGTCCCGCTCCCAGAATGGAGCGTCACGTCAGCGCACACACACGACCGCGGTCTCCAGACGACCGCTCGGCGATACGTCCGGGCCTGTCCCGCGGCCGATGGATCAGCCCGAAACCTACCCGACACATCACGGCCCAATCAGACGGAGAGCGAAACTCAGATGCGCGATGGTCCTCACGCCGAAGCGCAGGCCGTACGTACTGCACACGACCGAGGCAGCAGCCTCGCTCTCTCTCCACGTATCATCAGCCTTGAACGTTCGCACTTTGAAGGGGCGGCTCAGAAAACACTCGTCTGGAAATAGTCTCCCCTTTTCAGACGAATCCTCCAACGCACCGGTTTTTATTTCATTTATTTTCTTCCTCTCACGTCGTTGGACCCCGCACGAAAGGTGCGCCGCTCACATCCTCCCCTCTCGGCGTTCTCACGCGAATGTTTGGTCGATTTGCCGTTTTATTCAGCATATCCTGCGGCAAACAAGTACATCCAATTACCAGCAGTCGTGGCCGTGGAATATCGGCGGCCACCGGGGGTGTCTGAGCCGTTTGCCTGGCTTTCATGATGCATCTGCACATGCATGAGCCGCCCGCTTGTTTGAATTAGCAAGAGAAAAGAGGAGCGTTAGTGGCCGGTGATGGCCTGTGAAGTGGCTCTGCCTTGATGAGGCGCTGCAGTTTAGCAGGAATGCACACACTCGGGGCCCTCGTGAGGATCATCTCAAATGAGGGGTGGGTCCCGGTGTGGAGGTGTGAACAGCTGTGTGTGTGTGGTAGGGCCCGGAGGTCCACCCACTTACAAATTAATGGCCTCGCGTTGGGCCCCTAGATCCAGCCCTTTTCCCTGTAGCACACACACACAGTCACACACACACACACACACACACACTCCCACATTCTCAGAGAGCTCAGAGCCAGTGGTGGGATGCCTGAAGAGACTCTGCTATCAGCACCGGCCTCAGTCTCTTGTCTCGGCCCGGGAGGTCATGAGGGCAGCCTCTCACTCATGTCTCTCTTTGTTCTCTTTCAGTCTGCTGCTTCCTCGGATGGTGGTGAGTACTCTTCATTTATTACTTCTACCTCTCCAGTCTCCAAAAAAAGCCAAAGCGTGTGCATGTGATGCGGGATGTGGGAACGGGGTGCCGGCGAACACTGTTGCTGGAAAAGAATGAAATTCCGAGATTTGTGCGATTTCACAGCCTTGGTTCCTTTTATTTTTTTTTACCAACCTTTTGATCTCGTGCTGCCTTTTTTTGCTGTCTCCAGTTGTCTTTTCATTAGACGCTCAGCAAAAGGCGTCTAATAAAAAGACTTAGAGAGGATGATGTATTCACCGTAGGCTGCACGCCTCATTAGCAAGGGATGTTTGTTTTGCGTGTTTCGGGTTACAGTCTGGGCTAGTGTGCATGCTGTCTGGTCCTCCCTTTCATTGCCGTTCTTTTTTTCTTTTTAATAACGTTTGCTAACAGGCTGGCCGAGGCTGTGGTGGTGGGGGGGGGGTGTAGCTCCGCTTCCTTTCACTGCGGATTGTGGATCAGACATGCTCGGCTGTTTGCCTTCTAAAGCCGACTCATTAACCGAGCAACACACAATGTGGTAAACAGAAGCCTCGGTTCTAATATGTTAAACCAAGTCCAAACAAGTGGCTTCGCCTCCGAACTCTAGGAAGTGGCAGTGGCAAAACAGGCGTGTGATAGAAATAGAAACTGAAAATCTATCCGTCTCTCATCCATGTCACCTTTCAGACAAAGCCTTAGCACACTTTCACATCCTCCAGGTCCACTTGTGTGAAACTTGACGATTCTCTCGATTTCTAAAAGGTCAAGCAAAGGCTGGGTTAGTCATAGTCGCCAAGTCCTGGCAGTTTGTGATGTCACGCGCTATTTGCGGTGCCTGCATTTCACAACGCCGCGCACCTATTTCCAAACCCTCCCTTACTCTTGTGCAGGCGTATATTGGCAAGACAAAGATTTGGCTGTTCTGTGCGTGATCTTGGAAACATTTCTGCTCCCCCGAGCCGCCGAGAAGCAGAGACGCGTTCTGTTAATAGTAGCCGTTGCCCGTACCAACCAGTTGACTCGCCTCAGAATGACAGCAGTCTATGTATGTGTAACGAGCCCACTGTGCCCCCCCCCTCACCCTCATCCTCTCTCTTTTTGTGTTGCTTTTTGTTTTCACTGCGCTCGCTGCCCGGTTGGCTCCGCAGCTCTAAAGTGGCCATCTGCTGCCATGATAGCAGGTAGCGTGCTGCTCGAGAGACCCCCCGCTTTTTTTTCAGTCCCCTGGATCCTCACCCGCTCTCCCTTTCCTTTTGTGTCCCTGCAATCAGCCGTGTCTCCTCTCCTCCGCTCCTCTTTTATCCGGCCCCAGTGTCTCGTGTCGCCGCCCTTTTGCTGCTCTCCAACTAAGCGAGCGGCATCTGCCGCCTCTCAGGCGCAATCAAACCGCCGAGCTTTTCCGCTCCGCGAAATGCTTTGAACTCTGACACCAGTCCATCTCGGAACATTACCGAGTGAGAAACGGCCACAAATCACGCCACGTAGAGCTCCTGGCTTTTAAATCACTCGACCTTTAGCTTGTAGTCTCCTCGTGTTGCCGTTTATTTAGTGTTTGTTGCGCTTGTAGGCCGCCTTTTGGCTCCCTGACGTGTCTAGAGACAGGATCTTCCCCCTTTTAACTTGAAAGGGATCAAGGTCCTCGTCGTTCCCTTTTATTACCATTTCCCTCCAAGTGTTGTGCAAGCTCTTCGTACTCCTTTGCAACCTGTTGATGTATGGATCTGTGCTTTGCCCTCCCATCTGGCAGACTACAGTGGCGTCCAGCTGCAGGGATGCTGCAGCCAGAGCAGCCTGAACAGCAACGGCAGCCTCCCCGGGGTGGGCACCCACCGGGCGGTGCCGGAGCAGCGCGTGGCCAGCTGGGCCGGCTGCTTCGAGCGTCTCCTCCAGGATCCAGTGGGTGTGCGCTACTTCTCGGTAAGGGAGACACACACACACACACATCTCTCAAAAACAGTAGATATGGACTTATTTGTGTTGCATTCGCGCAATATTTACACGCCGATTGATCGTGATCGGCTACAGCATTCCTCCACGAAAGCTTTGTTGCTCAAATCCCAGGGTTGTGTAGCTCTGGAGCAGACTCAAGTTCAGAATCGGCTCTAGGTGTCCTACCCCGGCCTTTCATTTGTGCTACCATCCCTCGCCCACACAAAAGATGTGTCTTTGAATTTAGCCCACAAACACGTTCAGAGAGGCCTCATACACTTATCCTAGGCGTCCCAGAACCACCTCGCTCCTCGCATTCCCCTCAACACTGATCAGAGCCGCACTCGCCTACACTACCCTGTGCCCACACTCCCCGTTCGCAACATTAAACTCTATGTTCTTCTCACTTCGCCGCCGACCTCAGCTACAAAAACAAACAACAACAACAACAACAGAAAGACGAGCTGAGATCATATAGAAAATTACTGTTCTGTCTCCCCAGGAATTTCTCAAAAAGGAGTTCAGTGAGGAGAATATCTTGTTCTGGCAGGCCTGTGAATACTTCAGTCATGTCCCTGCAACTGATAAAAAGCAGGTAAGTCCACGGTCTGAAGCCGCGGCTGCTCCTCCGATGTGTTACTTCTCTGTGATCCGCTGTGAACGTGCAGACCGCTTTTTGTAGAAGATCTGAAAACGAGATACAAACCTGGTGTGTTCAGACTGCAAACCTGCAAATCCACTTTTTTTCCTTTAATCAGTCACCTCGCTCTCATCTATCACTTGCTTGCCCACCCCCCCATCACAGAGACGTAACAATCCCCTCTGCAGGGTGCGCAGTCCCTCACACCCCCCTCCCCCTCCATCCAGGATCCCAACCGGACTCATTAAACCTCCCCTCACTTTATTTGATCTTTTAAATGCAAATTGCAGAGTATAAACAACAGGATTTGCGAGGTCGTAAGACAGAGGGGTAAGAACTCCCGGTGTTAAGCGTGCTTTTCTTTGTACTTGCGCTCCCGAGACTAAAACCTCTGTGCAAGGTGGCTGGAAACAATTTTTTGTAGGCCCCGGCGCGTCTTTGACTTTGTGCCAAGCTTGAAGGTATAAAAATGCAGACCAGGGCGTACGCAAACACATCCAGGAGGAAGTTATGAGTCGTGGAGGCGGGACCAACGCTGTGTTTACAAACCACAGCTGACAAAACCCACTCGTTCTGTCTTTAAGCTTTTGCTCCCTATCGGGGAAATAAAACACACCACTACTGAGCATATATATAGACACACACACACACACACACACAGTAGATTTGTCTTTTCTACTCATAACAAAACAAACTAAAGAAATACATCATCCTGTGGTGAAGAGGCTCTTCTCTAGTTAATCAGTAATGAGTGGTGGGCTTGGAACCCCCCAGTCTGGAGCCTCTGTGTAAGCAGATAGCCGCTATCAACTAAAGGGCAAAGAAATGTCAGATGCCGATTCGATAAGAGCGGCGTACGAAGAGCAATCACTCAGAATGGATAAGAAGACGATTGGTGGGGGGGGGGGGGTGTTCCTCCCATCTCCGGCCTCATCGCACCTTCCTTTATCTGCAGCTGTCCCAAAGAGCCGGAGAGATCTACAACAGCTTCCTGTCCAGCAAGGCCACCATGCCGGTCAACATCGACAGCCAGGCGCAGCTGGCCGACGACGTGCTCACCTCGCCGCGGCCCGACATGTTCAAGACGCAGCAGCTGCAGGTACCCGCGCCCCACTGCTCATTTTAGCCTCTTCACCGGGGTTTTTGTATCAGAGGATCGGGATCCAGTTATTACGCAGAGGGATTGCGGAGGGTGGGAGGGGTGGTGGTGGTGGTGGTGGTGGTGGGGGGGGGGTTGCACTCATTTAGCCTTTAGTCACCGCGTACAAGCATATTGGGCCTTTTCAGCGGCCATCTGGGTTTGTTTACCAAAGGGCTCGGAGCCTCCGCCGCGGAGATAAACACAAACTGGCACGCGCGCACACCCACAGAGGAGCTCGCGTGGCGTGCCGTACACATCAGACGCGCGGCGTATCCTCGGCCCGCACATGACGAAGCGGCGGCCGCCGAGACACCTGTCATAGCATACGCTGCTAGCCGTACGGTGGCGCCGCGGGCTCCTTCCCTCGCTCCTTCCCTCTCCCTTAAAGCCTCCTCCCTCCCTCCCTCCCTCGTCCACAGATCTTCAACCTGATGAAGTTCGACAGCTACTCGCGCTTCCTCAAGTCCTCCCTCTACCAGGAGTGCATGCGGGCCGAGGTGGACGGCCGGCCCCTGCCGGACCCCTACCAGATCCCCTGCAGCCCGGCGCCCTCCAAGCACAGCGCCAGCTCCGACCGCTCCACGCTCTCCACTCCGAAAAAGGTGCCGACGCCGCCTTTTTCGAACACCCTCCCCTCCCCCCTCCTCTCCCTGTCCCTTTCACAGAAGTGTCGTAACACCGTGTTGTCCCTCCGACAGGAGGCCAGGAAGCAGAGGTCGGGGAGGTCCCTGACCGAGGACCGAGACGAGAGCGCCGACAAGAAGCGCGGCATCTTCTTCTCGTGGTCGCGCAACAGGAGCTTCGGCAAGGGCCCGAAGAAGAAGGACATCGGAGACATTAACCTCGGTGAGAGAATCGGTTCACGGCAACGCCAACTGCTCTGAGGCTTTCTGCAACAGGAAAACTTCCAAAGTGCTGATGTGTCTGTCCTTGGACAATGCACCGAGTCACTGCCAACTCCACAGAGTGAGCCTGCCTGTGTGTGTGTGTGTGTGTGTGTGTGTGTGTGGGAGGCATGTAGAGACACAGCTGCCCCGTAGTCATCAAAGTATTACACACACTCCGTTGGCACGCTGGCAAAAACATACTTGCAAGGCTTGTACAAACTCAAAGTTTGGAAAATGAGAGCAGCTGGTGAAACAGAAAGGCTACAGTACACGGTGTTATTGGTGTGTTTCGCAGAAATATAGAGGTAGTTATGTCCTCTGTTAATGTGGCATGAAATTGCTCCGAAAATGCTATCTCTATAATGGAAATAACGCTGTAATAATAATGATAGGGCTTAAAGATGCAGTTGAGTGAAATGTGATTTTCTGCTCGCGCCTTTAGTCTTTCATCCTGTGTCGTTGAACAAAACGCAGCGTGCTATCACGATTTTCAAGAGTAGTTACCTCCATTTCAATTATGAACCTAGTGCGTGCCGGGCCCCTATTATAAGTGCCTCACACCGCACCGAAACACTGTGATTAGTCACATGGCAGCTCGGCTTATTTGCCGAGCGTAACGTCACGCGACTGATGTTCCCACGTGTCTCCGTCCTCCCCAAACCCGCGCAGACTACTGGGGCAGCAACGGCCGCAGGGAGTCCCAGGGCTCGCTGTCGTCCGGCACCAGCCTGGAGATGGCCACCTCCTGCTCCGCGGGCAAGATCGAGGTAAGATTCCTCCTCCGGACGGATCGCCATGGCAACGCAAGGGCGGCGCGCTGTCTGGCGAAGCCATCACAATAGGCTCCGGGTTGCTTGTTTTTTGATGCTCTTCCACTTCTACGCAGCCCACTCGGCTTGTTTTTCGTTGGTTCGATTGGAGACAACAAACCACAGCTACAGCTGAGTCTGTGTGTTTAAACAAGCACGAGACAGCCCTGCTTGTTGAACCAGGCATTTCAAGCAGACCCAGAATGAAAAACTGTTTTTTTTTTACCTCAGCTTTATTGAATAATTACCTTCATTCCGGGCTAAAGATGTACATCAGGTTCCAAAACCAACATCGTTCTTCATTCACATAGACATTTTAGATATAGAAATGCAGCTAAAAACATAGGTCCCGGGCCGGGAGAACGGGTCCCCTGTTCAGATATGCAAGTCATCTGATTGATTTAATGTGGGCAAAAGTTGGTAAGCCCTGTTGTTTAGCAAGGAATAGAACATTGTTTGAGTAACGTTATGAAGCCCATCTGTGGTTGCCAGAGTGTACACAAAAGGGCGCCAGATCTGTGCAAAAACAGCCCATAATATTCCTCCAAACAAAAATAGGTCCATAAAGTAGCATCTGAAGCGTTTCTGATGAAACCCACGTATCATGGCTTCTGCGTTAGCACCAGAAAACACCCCACCATTCCAAATGTGCCGCCATGTGTCCAGCAGGCCGACAACCGCCACTCGGTGGGGGTGTGGGAGCGCTCGCCCAAACACTGCAGCGTGATGCTGCCCGACGGCTCCTGCTCCTCCATCACCCTGCGGCCCGGCGCCTCCATCAGGGAGGTCCTGCAGGACCTGTGCCAGGGCATCAGCGTCAACATCGCTGCCGTCGACCTCTTCCTGGTGGGCGGGGAGAAGGTGGGCGCCACGCACGCACACACACACACGCACACACAGAGCGAGAGCATCTGCCCCCCTGAACATCTGGCGCGGGCGCCTCCCCAATGAAGCGACCGCGGCTCTCTGTTTAGTCTGAATCCGCCACGCGGGCCGTTTTTTTTTTAAACAAAAAAAAAGAAGCAAAGCTCATTGTTGTAAAGATTATAAAAGATTAAGTGGAAGACGCGTGTCTTATAGTGATTGTATAAAGAGGGTTTGTTATCGAGGCTTTGGGGAGCGTAGCGGATTATCCGATCTGAATGCGCGTTTTCACGCTTTCGACCGTGATACGTACACAGCTCTGAGGATTTTAACTGCATTTTATTGGCTGGTAGGTGTACCCTGCACTGTGACACCATAGGCACTATAGGCTGTATAACCAGATCTGTCTCTCCCTCCGTGGCAGCCTTTGGTGTTGGACCAAGACTGCATGACCCTCAGCTCGCGAGACCTGCGCCTGGAGAAGCGGACCCTGTTTAGGTACGAGCGCTCCCCCCGACGTTTTGTTTGGATCCCAACGCAATCGGGCGATTTTATGTGCGCGCTGACGTGCTCTCCCTCCTTCCCAGGCTGGACCTGGTTCCCATTAACCGCTCCGTGGGCCTGAAAGCCAAGCCCACCAAGCCCGTCACCGAAGTCCTGCGCCCCGTGGTGGCCAAGTACGGCCTCCAGCTCGGCGATCTGGTGGCCAAAATAGTAAGTGAGCGCCTCCCGCGGTGTCTGCAACCCTTTCTTCTGAAGCCCCTGTGTGTGTGTGTGTGTGTGTGTCCCGGGAGCAGCCCGTGCAGTGTGTGACAGTGCCACAGGGTGGAGTATCATGGTTAGGGGAGGGAAGCGACCGCATCCTTTTCCATCTCTACACGGTGGTTAGAGCTCTGACTCAGCCCGGGCCTCTGAAGACGGAGCGGCAGGGATATAATTAAAGAATGACGACACTCCTCAAACATGCCGACCCGTTCACTCCTCCCCCGAAAAGCCCCGCCAGGGTGATTTATTTTCGTCGTGTGGGTTTCCAGGCATTATAACTGTATTATACAGTAGAGAGGAGCTGAGCGATGGCTCACAGAGGGCCCCTCCAAACTGGCAATAACAGGAGAGAGCGAAGCATGAATTGGCACTAACGCACATTGAAACTGTGTTGTAGAGTGGGGAATCGGAGCCTCTGGACCTGGGCGCCCCCATATCCAGTTTGGACGGTCTGCGGGTTGTGCTGGAGCGAGCAGACCCAGCTTCAGGCAAAGGTAACACAGAATGTTAGGTGACACCTCGTATCACTAGCTGGTTCCAAACATGTATAGAAAAATCACATACAAGGACTTTATTGGTCATTAGTAATGACTTACGATCCCCTTAGTCTGCATGATCATCATTAGACATTAACAAGAACGACTTTGCTCATGGTGGGCCGCAGTCTGACTCATTCAGCTGTAATAACATAAACATGATCCAGACAAACAAAACACTGTGTTCACATTACTCGAAATTAAGTCTTTTTCAGATAGCCCCTGATCCTAAAATGGGGATGAGTCTCATATTTATCATGCATATTAACCAGTGGATGTCTGCTTACTATGAATTAGAGCTAATGATAACGATAGGCTGTTAACCCACTTGTGGATTTAAGGATTTACATTTTTCTCAGCTTCTTAAATTTTTTCTGGTTTCTTAAATCATCTGTGACAGACAACCAAAATCTATAACATGTCATTTGGTTATGAGAAATTGTCTTCAAGCAAAATAAGGTGCTAGTTAGTTATTTTAGAATGACTAATAAAGGCCAAATATCTGACTTCATAGTTAACAGTGAATATGTGTTGCCTCTGAAACCTCACACATCTCTCCTCTCCTCTCCTCTCCTCTCCTCTCCTCTCCTCTCCTCTCCTCTCCTCTCCTCTCCTCTCCTCTCCTCTCCTCTCCTCTCTCCTGTCCTCTCCTCTCCTCTCCTCTCCTCTCCTCTCCTCTCCTCTCCTCTCCTCTCCTCTCCTCTCCTCTCCTCTCCTCTCCTCTCCTGTCCAGCAGACAAATCCAAGTCTTCCTCTCTGAAAGGCCACCCCCCGGCCAGGAGCTTCTCCACCGCGGTAAGTCCCCCCCCACCCCCGTACGGCCTCCTCCAGCGTCCTCCTCTACCGCTGCGCTGCTTTCCTTAACATTCGGTGTGATTTCCCCAGCGTGCCCATGCTCTTCGTCATTAACAATGGAGCAGTTTTTTGTGGTCGTGGTTTACTTTGGGGGTGTTCTCTGTCCTAACGCTGCCTGTTGCTGACTCACTCGCTCACGTCTCGCCCGCTGCGGGTGCCACCGTATGTAGCGCAGATGGCGCGTGGTCTCAGTCCAAGCAAGGTCAGGGAAGACTGCCCCCCCCCCCCCACCGCCACCCACCCCCTGCCCGACAGATGGACCAGGCTCACTGCACGACCCCCTCCATCCCCTCCTCCCTCATCCCTCCATCTCCTAACAGAGTGCATTGTTATTGTTGCATCTGCAGGGAGATGAGAGGTCGACACCAAAGGACTTTTCTGTGCGAGCAAGTGGACCAGACTCAGCACTCCCAGGGGAAAAGAGAAAACAGAAAAAGATTAATATAGATGAAGCCGAAGGTAAATCCGCCTTTTTCCTTCCTACTACTCTTCTCCTGTCTCTTGTTTTTTTTCTTTTTTTTTGACTCTGTTGGGTGGATTTCTCGGCTTGGCTTCGCCTCCGGACTAACCTCTGTCTGCGGCAGCTCTGTCAGGGAGGGGTGTGTGTGTGTGTGTGTGTGTGTGTGTTGGGGGGGGGTGGTTGTCTTCTCTTGTCAGGTGCGAGGCTGCGACGCTGCATGTTAAACCCGGCTTAATCCCCTGCTCTCCTGCGCGGAAGCTCTCAGTCGAGGCGACTTGTCTGACCGGCTCTGTTTGATTTCATTGATTCATTTCCTTCTCTTTTTCTCGTTTTTTTTTTTTTTCGTGCAGAATTCTTTGAGCTGCTGAGCCGGGCGCAGAGCGCCCGCGCCAACGACCAGCGCGGCCTCCTGAGCAAAGAAGACCTGGTGCTGCCCGACTTCCTGCGCGTCACGCCGCCCGACCTGGCCTGCTCCACGCCCCACGACCCCCAGAGGCCGGGCCGGGAGAACGGGCTGCCCCTGCGCGGGGCCCTGGCCTCCGGCCTGCGCTCCGAGAGCCTGGACTCCTCGCTCAGCTCGGCCGGCGCCAACGGACACTCGGGCGCCAGGCGCTGCCTGCTGCCGCCGCCCCGCCACCCGGCCTTCGGCACCCACCTGTCGCCCATCTCCCGGCCGCCCTCCTCCTCCTCCTCGTCCTCGTCCTGCTGCCCGGCGGACGGCCGGCCCGGCCTGCGCACCGTGGAGGAGGACGCCCACACCGACCTGACCCTGGTGGGCGAGGGCGACATCGACAGCCCCAACAGCACGCTGCTGCCGCCGCCGCCGCCCCCCGCCGCCGCCTCGGGCGCCTCCTTCGAGGGCAGCCTGCCCGAGGCCAACTTCACCCCGCCTCCGCCCTGCCCCCAGCCCAAACCCTCAGCCGGGGACGGAAAGTCCACTTCAGGTATTTCCACAGCGTAACAGCCCAGTGCTCCATGTGTGTGTGTGTGTGCGCGTGTGTGCCCCCACCCCCACCCACCCAATCCCTCATGGTAAAACCCCCTCTACACTGACTCTGATGCACTTTAATCATAAGTTGACACCCCTCCCTCTCAGTTTCACTCAAGCTCAGCAAAAGCATGTAAACTGTAAATAGTGATGTTTGTATATTTTGTCCAGTGAGTAACGTGAAACTTGGATGTCACCACACAGACTGATGGGGGGGGGGGGGGGGGGGGGGGGGGGGGGGCTGGACTGGGATTTATTTTCCTCCCATCCCAGTGATATGCTTTTGTGTAGTTTATGGGTGCATGATGTAAACTGATTGCAGATGCCTCTGACTATTACTATTAATAATGATAATATATGCACAATGCATACGGATCGATCGATCGATATTTGACAGTACTGTAGTCGGTGGATGTTTGTCAGAGCGGTGTTTCTCGTAGCAAGAGAGAAAGAGAAAATTAGTTTCAACTGTGTCGGCCCCGCGGATTGCTCAACCCGGTCATTACCAAACAAATGCTGTATCCCCCTCCATCCCACCACCCTCTAGTCAAGAGCAATTCAACAATGTCAATGTCAGACAGCTTTTCTCTCTCTCTCTCTCTCTCTCTCTCTCTCTCTCTCTCTCTCTCTCTCTCTCTCTCTCCCTCCACTCCTCTCTCCTCTTCTTACACAACTCACAATCGAGCCCGGGTGAGTCACCGATCCGGTGTCACCTGCGGCCGTAGCGACTGGAAGCGGCGGCGAAATAAAAAAACATATATAATTAGTCAGCGGAGAGGACGAGGAGCTCCTCGGAGCTGCAGACATTGTTGAATTGCCCGTCATCCGTCATCTGGGTCACCCTCTCCTCCCTCTTACATGCCTGTTGTAGATAATCACTGCCAATAAACTCTGTACCTGTGATTGAGTAGATCTAATAAATGTTAGAACTGGAAATCACTCTCGTCTGTCTTTTTACACGTTTGTGATCTCAGTTTTCTTTCCCAATCATCCCCCTCCCCGCTCCTTACTTCCAACACCTCCTCCTCCTCCTCCTCCTCCTCCTCCTCTTCCTCCTCCGCATGCCTCCTCCTGTAGCGCTGTCTCATTTCGTCTCGTGGCTTCCTCCTCTCATCGGCTCCCACTCCTTTGTGTACTTTTCCCTTGCGCTCTGGTAACCGGGGTGTCTCTGCTCAGCTCGCTCGCTCGCTCTGTGAATGTGTGTGTGTGTGTGTGTGTGTGTGTGTGTGTGTCCCGCCCGGCGCGGCGTCTGTCTCTCTGTTTGTGCGGTCTCGTTAAATGTCGCTCGGCCTACCTGCTTGGGCGTGTCGTTCCCTGACGAGGGGACTTTGTTGTGGCGTGGTGGTGGGTCTTCAAAGCTTTGGTCGGCCGTGCAAGCCGAGTTCACCATCATTAGCGCTTCCCTGCGGCCCGGGTTTCATCCTCTGCTCCCCTGTCCTCGTTTGCCATTGTCCCCGCTGCTCCGCTATTTGTGCGAGGTGACCAATCGAGTGCGATTGGCTGGTGAATGTCAACACTGCTGCTATACCGTCGATCCATCTGTCATATGTTCACACTCGATGGTATCGTGGTAATCTATCTCCAGCACACTGTTTTTACAAAGTTTTTTTTTACAAAGTCCCGCCAAATCACACAAGCGTCCAGTAGACGGCACTAGCTACAGGTCTGGATTGACGGACGTCTTCTGCAGAGTCCCTCCAGATCCCCAACAGACACGTCTCTCTCTGCACGGACTCAGAGGAGCTCCTGAAACTTGTCGCGGGACCAGTTGCCACGTCCCTTACTGGATCGTGAGTCGGTTTCAGGGACACGGTAGATGTCACTCCCACATGCCTCATATCGTTTAAGCCCCTTGTAAATGCCAGTCTATGTGTGAAAGGGGAATACATCCTGCCAGTCTGTCAAAAGGGTGCACAGACTCTCACCTAGGGGAGATTTAGAGTCTCCAGTTGACCTAAACATCCATGTTACCCACACACACACAGACCCAACACACTCTGAGGACCTTAGTGCTGCCATACGCTGTATGTGTGTTTAGATATCCAATCAAGTGACGTAAAGGGTGATGATCTATAAAGGGGTTTTCGTTAATCCTCTTGTGTTCCCAGAACTGCCTCATCTTTGTGTCAGCACACCCAAATAGACACGGCAGGTCCTCATTATTGTTATTATTAGTATTCTTCCTACTCCTGAGTAGTTTTTCCTCGAAACCCGTTGTGAACTGATGTTTTCCAGCAACAAAGCCGACGCAGTCACAACAGACTCGACGGGCCGACCCCGCAGCGTCGGAATTAACAGCCACGCTTTAATGTAAGCTGATACGTACACAAGACGATGAGGAGGAGATGGAAAGCCTTTTAGCTCCTCCGCAGGCTCGCTCGCTCTCTCGTCTCCGGTTGCTAAGTGCGCCGGGCCGATTCTTCCCACCACCGGGCGCCATGGTAACCTCATCCACGAGTTGACGGAGCTACAGATAGAAACTGTCACTACTGGTTTGCATCTATCTCTCGCTCCCTCTCTCTCTCTCCCTCTGGCTGAAATAGAAGCAGTCATGGCTTGGCGTATTTATATTTATATATATATATATATATATATATATATATATATATATATATATATATACATATCGAACAGTGTTTGGATCCGTGTGGGAACCTGCAAGCACGGGAGAGCGAGGCGAGTTTGCACGCCTCCACTCCGCCGCTCCCTCCCTTGGCGACTTTGCGAAGTTGTTACATGTGAAGTTGGGCGGCGAGGCCGCACGTGCCGGCTTAATAACGTGATGTAGAGGCGAACGCCCACCCTGTAAGACAGAGACCGTCGGTCCAAACAAGTTAACCACGGCACAGTAGCAATTATCCCCGCTCGCCCCGTCACTCTGCTTGATCTCAGGCGTCCCCCCCCCCCCCCTCCTCCTCCACCCCTCCCTCCCCTCTTCACTCCGACTTGGGTTTGACTGTCATACTGACGCCCTCTGCTGTTCCAAAGGGATAGACGTGACCAACTGTGTGTCCCCCTCAATTCAGGTTGAAAACAGCACTGCCGGAAAAAAGAATAACCCACATGAGTCAGAGTAATCTTAGCTGTACAGCTAAGACGACTTTGTTTCGGTCTTAGTTCCAAAATGAGTAAAAGTAAATCACACAAATAAGCACAGGGCACCACTTAAAAGATAAATATGTACACAGCATACAGTATCCACGCGTGTATTTACAGACACAGATCTGCTAGCAGATTAAAATAAGACTATTGAGCTATAAAAGAACTGAGTGAGCTCTCTTAGAATTTAATCTCAGCATTAAAAAAAACAGTATTTGCATCTACACCTGGGGCTCCGAGGCTGTTTCTGGCTCCAGCAGGTGGTTTTCTACACAGACTTGGCTCATCAGGTACAAAATAAAACCCCTGACTGGACTGTTAAAAATCCACACCAGTAGGGCTCTGGTCTGCTTCCAGAGGCTCCAGAGCAGTGCGACTGTTACTCCAGTCATTTCTTAATCATGGATGTAATCACTTCTGGCTGTCTGGTAGGAGGAGGAGGAGGAGGAGGAGGAGGAGGAGGGGAGAGGCTTGTTGTTGGGTATCCACTAGGGGGCGACATTACACAGTGGAACCACTCATCTGACTGATATGAACTCAGTCAATGGAGTTTTTTTTGTTTTGTTTTGTCACAATAAAACAAGCATAAAAAGGAACACGCTGTTTCTTCTTTTTGTTTTTTAGTATTTATGAATCAAGCGAGTCCTTTTTGTCTCCAGGGCTTCGGGCTCAAACTCAAGAGTCCACATGGAGATAAAATGGAGATAAAATCGTTCCTGGCATGAAATTGGACATCGGTCCAACAGACCAGGCTATCTGTGAAAAGCACTAATGACTCAGCAGTGCACCTGAGAGTCCATATGGTTGGGTTTGCCTCCAGGCCTGCCTCGCTTTCTCTCCCTCTGTGTCAGCTCTCAGAGCTGGCAGCCACTGACCTGCGGCCAGCCTTATCACCCATCTGGCGGTCGGAGGAGGAGGAGGAGGAGGAGGAGGAGGAGGAGGAGGAGGAGGCTACAGATTTTTTGGCACGGACTGTCGCTGGAAACTCTTCCAGTCGTTGCTGGTCCAGTCTCGATAAGGACAGGGGCCACCGTGGGAGGCGCTGCCATGTTAAACAGCTCTATCGGGTCAGAGCAGAGTCAGCAGAGGGAGTGCGTCTATGAGAAGATGGGGGGGGGGGGGGGGGGGGGCAGGACATGCATAAACAACGATCCGCAGAATTTTCTATGAAAAGATTGGCTCGGATATCTGACGGTGCAGTTTTTCCCTCTGCCGGTGGAGACGTATGAATGAGCACACTCTGGCATGTCTGAGCCTGGCATGTCGTTTCATCGTGTAAACGTTTTCCCTCGGTCTTAGCGTCAGACTGGCAGGGCTTCAACCCCTTTTTCTGCCAGACTATAAACAGTAAGAAGACAGTACACAGCAGTAGTTCAACTAATCCCCTGATAATTGATCAGGCTTGAAGCCTTGGCTCCTCTGATGTAAGACTTTTATGGACGCAACAATATGAAGAAGTTTATTTGATTCCAATCAAAGACAAGGGAATACACTCTAGCCAGGCTGCCTGTCCATTGCCTAAGGTAAATTGGAGTCTCCAGTTGACTGAAACGTGCATGTTTTTGGACTGTGGAAGGAAACCAAAGTATCTGGAGAACACAGGGAAAACATGCAAATTCCATACAGAAGCTGGATGTGGAATCAGGGACTGTCTAGAGGTGCCAACCACTGAATCACCATGTTGCGATAAATTACACTGTGATGAAGCAAGATTAACTGAAATACCTTCTGGAAGCTTGATTATTCCTACGTATTTTAGACTCTGCACATCATAGGAGTGATTCTTTTATGTGTATATTGCATAAGGCCTCTGCTCATAGGGTCTTTACTCATCTCCAGGCTCTTGAGGTCTTTTTTGTTGTCACCCCAGGTTTCTTTTTGCCCACCCCATGTCCCTGAAAGCTGCTTTGAAACCACTTTGATTCAACAAACACCACTTCGTCAGGATGCGTCACCTAGACACTCTACATACCATTACCAGTACATCACATCCTGCCGTATGAAACGCAGTGATGGAGATTTGTGCTGACTCAGCATTTTTTTCTTTTTTTTTAGCAGCTCAAGTGACAACAGGAACAGAAGTGTAGCGATCGGGGTTTCAAAAGTGACGATGTTGAGAGCTTCAGAGCGGTCCTCCGGGCTGTTTCCTCGTCACAGTCCTGTACTGTAGTCACGTCGCCGAGGCCTCTGTGTAAATTCAGCTGTTGGAGCCGGCGGGCCGTGTTTACATGTGCAGCGAAGGGCAGTGAATCATGGTCAACACAGTTTGCGGAGTCTGTGTATAAGAGCTGTGCTTGAGTCACTCTGGACTCTGTGTTTAGAGTCAGCCGGGTCAGGGTTCACGTGAGAAGTGGACGGTTCATCAGCCATCGCGGCTCTAACCCGGCAACGAGGAGGCTTTTGCCCTCGGAGAGCACTCGAGATGATTTTTAATGTTTATTAATCTGAGCTGAGCCCGATGAGCTAACGCGGCCCGGGATTGTTTCGCAATCAACCGTTATAGCGGAGAGATACGAGGCGGTCAATTCACACATGTATATATATTTCATCCCGGTCCAATCTCATTCAGCGTTTTGGCAGGCGAGGGGAGCAAGTTTGAGCCGAGGCCGTTACGTCATCTGGGTTTGTCTTGACAACAGCTGTGGGCATTACACAACCACGCAGTTGTCAGATTATACAAACATGTGAAGTGGATGTGTGTTCATCTGAGCGATGCAGAATCCAAACGCACGAGCGCCCACGTGACGGGTGACAAAGTTTCCTGCCCTTACGTCCTCTCAGATCCGTGACTCATGCCAAGCATCTGGCAGCGTAAGGCCAAGAAGCCGTGTCGCCCGTAAGTCTGCGTGTAGTGAGATGTTCATACATGAAACGTGATCTGCACCCCCCCCCCCCCCCCCCCCCCCCCGCTCCAAGATCCATGCTGAATCACTGTTATTTCAATATTCATTTCTTTTACGACCGTATGTGAAAAGAAAGCTGTCGGCGGTTGCAAAATGGGCGTTTTATAGTGGCACGATCAATATTTAATCAAAACATTTTATTGCAAATGCAAAAGGGATCGCCAATAGACCGTCTGGAAGAGGTTTTACCCAGAACCAAATCCCTGGCAAGGCGCGAGCATCCAAAGCCAAACATTAGTCAAAATCCAATTGAAACAACAATTTTCATCATTTCAGCATTTCATTTATTTGCACAATGCCATTTTAATATCCTTTAACCTCAAGTCAGGTTAACACAAGGGTAGACAAAATGTGACTTAATGCTTATGCAGTATGCATTCATCTGGCTGTTGTTTTGGCTCTTTGTTTTTTTTGTTTTTTTTAGGTTTAGTAATGAACAGAGCCCCACTGGCAAAACTGCTCATTAGGTCGCGGAATCTGACCAAGAAATACTTAATTGATCCCTGGGGAGAAATTGGACACAAAAAAACAATTGGATAGATGAAAGAAACTTCAAAGGTGAACAAGTGAGGCTATAACAATGAAGTTATAGCCAGTAGAGCTATAACAATATGAGCAGTAACAGGTTGCATCCAAGGCCATTTGTTTCGCGAACGTGAACACGTGATGTTTTGTTTTCCACTGCCCCCAAGTGGACAAAAAGATCACTGACTGCAGCGACAAGTGTTTACCTTTTTCCCCATTTGTTGCATCAACCGTCATATCTTCAAACGGCGTGTCCCTCTATGCATCATCTCATCTGAAATCTCTCTTTATTTTTACAGGGGAAAAACCAGCCGGCGAGGCCGCTCTGGCGGCTCAGGAGGTGATGGACGTGGAGGGCGTTCACCTGGAGGAGGGACGACTGGAGACGTCCCAGGGAGAGGACTCGGAGCTCAGCCTCAGCTTCCAGGGCTACGTGGCCGAGCTGCGGCAGTGCCAGAGCAAGATGAGGAACGCCCAGATCCCCCACAACGGCCGCAACCCCCCAGAGGGGAAGGACTGCGCCACGGACCTGTACAAGGCCACGGTCGTCTAAAGGGAACCCCCACGCACCCACCACTCCTCCTCCTCCTCCTCCACTCCTCCTCCTCCACTGCTGCACTTTGAAGGCCTTTAGGCACTGTTTTCTGAAAGGGAACGAGTCAAGTGATGGGCTGCATGTACAAAGCTGTCAAATTACGCAGAAAAAAAAAACGAGAAAAAGAGAAGTCAATCAATATTACGGGCAATAGATATTGTATATTTGTTATGGATTCTGTCGTCTTATTGTTGATTTTTAGTACTGGTTGTAACTTTGGGACAGTGAGATGTTTTTGTTTTGTTTGTTTTGGTATAGTTTAATAATGAAGTACAAAACATTTCTGTTATGAGCCATGTTAGACCGAGGACAACCACAGAGAAAGCGTGACATTCACTTTGGTACCAGTTTCTAATTACGCATTTACAGTTTAATAACGGATGATATCAGGTCGTGCTCTCGACTCTCACATTTAAGAGCTTAATAAAAGTTAATTTCATTAGGTAAAGGCATTAACCATTAATTAAGCTATTTTTTCGATAGCTTAGTATCAATTCTTGATTCCTCTCGACTTCTAAACTTCACAAACAACTTGACAAAAAAGCTGAACAATTTCTGTAGACTCTCATTGTTATCCAAGGAGATATAGAGTCGGTGCAACTAGATCCTTGAAAGTGAAACTTCTCATCCAGGAGGCTTCTGGAGAGCATCTTCAAGAACCCACAAGTCTAGTTGCCACAACTCTACCTCTCCTTGGTGGAACTCACCTCCAGTCCAGTTGGTGTAAATGTGTTTTTTGGACTGTGGGAGGATCTGGAAACACCATACACCTGATATCTTTATTATCAAAAACAGTTTTGACTCAAATTAATGAACTATTAACTAAGCTATTAATCACAAGGTCCAGTATAAAAGCTCAATGCTAATCTTCGGGAACGTACAATTTGAGGCACTGTTCTAAAAGGATGAAAAAAAATCAAAATAAGAGACTTGAGTTTCAGCCTCATTAGAAAGTGGTACCCATGTTTTATTGAATTGTTTGCAGCACAGGACTGTTTCTAGGATCAAAAAGGGAGGCACAATTCACAATTTCTTGGATATTTAACTATTTCCTGTTTACATCATCCTGTGTTTTACAGATATAACAGTACACGGTGGCACCTTTTATGTCCTGTACTTCCTGCTTCTGTGGTTTTTTGAGGTTGTCCACATGTTGAATGATTAAAAGAAAAAAAGCTTTGATGGCTGTGATTCCAACACCAATGCTTGTCTTTTGTGCTTCTGTACCACCTCCCATTGCCGACCCCTCGTCCATGCTGCGAAAACACACCTGAAATACTTCAGTTTATAACCCCAAAGTCTTGCGTAAGCTTTCTAGCACTTAACATTTTTGGCCCGCTAAATGTGTTTGCCAAGCATGGTGGAACTGTCAATAATTAACCATAGATGAATAATTTCTTTCCCACATGGGAACACACCGGGGTTTGCCTGGGGATCCGCGTCTCATGCGGAAGTGCTGTCTAAGTTGCCTGACCTCCTCTTTGTGTCCTCGGCTCAGCATCTGGAGTGGGATTATTACAGCTGGTGTAAATTAGAGGTTAGATTATGGTTCTGGAGAGTTTGTCTTGACGGAGCATGTCACTGCTGGAATGCTGACAACACGCACGGACTGTAAGTGGCTGTTGGGCTGCACTTGCCAACATCCCCCTATTTCAAAGAAAAGTCTTCATTACAACAGCATTTCCCTCCGGATCCCCGATACCACCTCTAATTGGACTTCCCCTTATCCGGAAAACACGAGATATGACCCTATCGCTCACCTGCTAATGTTTATATGACAAGACTTATTTCACTTTCTCCTTCTCTGCCAGTTTCCATAGCAGCCACTTCAGCAGTAAATGGGACTCTTATTTTGAAAGTATGCACATCTGTATCGCTTTCCCAGGAATGAAGCACACACAACACAGCACGTTCACCTCCATGTTAGAGTCAAATAAGAGCTAAACTAAATCAGAAAGCTTCATTGGATACTATTTACCTTCAGACTACAAATGTCTGACATTGGGCCAAATATATTAGCCTCTGTTAGCTGTTCTATATCCAGTTAAGCTATTAAGACCTAACATTAATACTTAATTGTAACCGAAAAGCTGTTAAATATTGTAAGGTTGTTAGCTACCAGGTGCATGGCGGGTGAATTCTTATCGTGTTGAGTTAAAACACGAGTTAGCAAGGATTTATGCATCCCACGAATGTAAACAGATACAGTACAGGCACATAATTTTGGAAGTGGGGTTCGCGTCACACTTGTATCTTATGTCATATACCGACTCTGATCAGATTTGGCCGTTTTTCAAGTTTTATTTCAACATCTTAACTTTAAATAGGAATGAGGACATGATGATGATTTTGACCAACAACGACCATTCTACCTCCACTTTAAAGTAGTATTTATGGGAAACAGAATATTTACACCTTTTCATTCTAGGTCTCCTTTAACTTCCCACGCTGTTTCAAGAGGGAGAGTCCGTCTCCGTCCATGTCGGTCTCTGGAAAGTTTTGGTCTCTCTCTCTCTCTCTCTCTGTCTGGAGATAAGTTGCTATGACAAACCGTGGGCGTTTGCAGAGGGAACACCAACCTGGATATAGGATGTCTGAGAGAGAGAGAGAGAGGGAGAGAGAGAGAGAGAGAGAGAGATAGACAAGCCTAATGACGCAACGAGTTTACTCAATGCGCCTTGAAATTGTGAGGGACAGGATACTACTTGTTGCAGGGTTTCCCACGTTTCCTATGACCAAAAGCAGACTGAGGACTCGGCAGCTGACAGATATAACTTGACAGCCACACGGGACCCTTCTAGTTCTTCTTCCGAGAGCGCAAAAAACTTCTCCAATGGCTCCTCTGACCATCTTACTTTTTCTGCCCTGTGTTTTCAGCGCACAGACGGTAAGTTCGCACCATCTTTGCGCGTCTCTCTTGTTAAAAAAAGAAAAAATACAGCGAAGACTGAATATCCCCTCTTCTCCTGAGTCCAGCATATATTAATCTCCAGGTACGAGACAGCCATCTCCAAAGAGCCCTACAGAGAAAGCAAGAAAGGTAGGTTTCTTACCTGAGATTAAAGGGAGGGGGGAGCAGGAGGAGGAGGGGGCGCGCACTGTTTTTGTACCCAAGAAAAGTTGGTGCAACAACTAAAAAAATCGAAAGCAAGTGAGAGCTACTGATCTGAAACCTGCTGTTGCACAGCAGGGTTTAGATATTTGAGGAGGGGCTCATGGATTTACTGTCCTCTCTGCAGAGCTGTGGACATCATGAAAAGAGCCTTTGTCTGAGGGGGTACAGCAGGGGAAATAGCACAAAAAGTTTTCGAGTCTCTTTTGTGATTTTTTTTTGTTGTTGTACAAAGTATTTAGCTTGTATTTAACCAGGTCTGTCCCGCTGAGATCAAAAACTCTTTTACAAGGAAAACCTGGCCAAGAAACACCAGATGAATCAATACTTGGACACATAAAACACTTGCTTGCACACAGACAGACAGTCTGCACTTGTTAATGAAGGATGACACAGGTTAAAAAATATGCCACTTTTCGGGACAAAAACTTCATTAAAGTAGCAAAATATAGCTAAGAATTAGATTTCCAGGTTAATTTTGAGCTCTCTTGCTTTTTTCAAGAATCACATCAAGTGACAGATTGAAGTGACAGATAGTTTGCCAATGCTGTAAGACAACTGCATGGAACCTCTTCCACAGTCCAAAAACATGCATCTTCAGATCTGTTGGAGACTCTAAACTGCTTCTAGGTGTCAATGTGAGAGTGATGGACTGCTGACTTGGCCAGCACAAAGCGGATGATGGATGGATTGATTCAGAGCATCCCAAGCCAAAATCCAAAAGCTGGAAGAGTCTTTTTCCAGGTTTTATGTTGAGAAAGCTAATTGGTATTTTTCCTATGCTCCACTGGCAGTTTTTACAACGTCAGGTAAAGAATGCAAGTTCCCATTTCGTCAGGGTGGAAGGATTCATCACCACTGCATCACCTTCCTGTCCTCGAGACCGTGGTGAGTCCTCGTTATCCAGCCTGTCTGCCTCGACTGTTTTGATTACACAAACTCTTAATCACTAATGTGTGTGTGTGTGTGTGTGTTTGTGAGTGTAATCACACAAGATTACCACACACCTGAGAGGCAGGAGTCGCACCTCCAACACTGTCAACAGGCCGCAGGTGTTTTGTCACAGGTCTTTGCTCGGCTTTAGGTAAAAAAAAAAAAAAGAAGAAGAAAAAAACAGCAAAAAACAGTGGCATTTTCCACCACGTGTTGCAGCAACAGTGTGTAATTGGCTTGCGTAGTCCGGTGTAATTACAGCCTGGAAGAATTTGTGCAACGGCGAAACGTTTTCGACGAGGTAATGAGATAATTGGTCCTGAATTAATGTGCTTTTCATATCGGAGAATAGCCTTTTACGTGACGTTACACGTATCGTAGCTAAGCGGGCTCGATCCCAGTCCGCGGCTGTAGTTTATCTTAAGGGCGAATAAACAGCTGCCACGGGCCAATCCATCATTATTTTTAAGACGCGGCGAAGACTTTTATGAGTTTAGAATTCTGGGGGAAAAAAAATAATAATAAAAAGAAGGAAAGAAACAACAGACTACGCCAAAGGGCTCTTGGAACCGAGACAAGGCTTCAAGTTGAAGCAACATGAGCGCGATTACGTATGGCCCCACAACGCCTCTGGTCCACCATGGCGTTACCGTTGCAATGTGAGCACGCATATGATACGTCTGTAAAGGAATGCAGTCGGTGGCACGAGTGGAAAAAAAGTGATGAATGCCGTCCAGTTTAGAAGAGGACAGAATGGAAAGGCTTCGTTTTGCACTGGGGCAGAAAACGCTGTGTGTACGACAAAATCTCATGAGCCTCGGAAAGTGTGGATATAATTGTAGTGTTGGCACGGTAAACACTGTGACTGTGTGTGTGTGTGAGAGAGACAATGACAATAATTATCTCAGTGAGACATGGCATACTTGCTCTGTTAACCAGAAGGAATAACTTAGAGTGAAAAATGTAAAAAAAAAACAATACCCGGTTCGAATCCAGTTCGTATCACCGGCCTTTCACATCTGTTGTTTAGGCCGATCTGAAGCACCCTAAGATGTGTGTTTGACAGTGAATGCCTTGTGTGTGTGTGTGTGTGTGTGTGTGTGTGTGTGTGTGTGTGTGTGTGTGAGAGAGACCTGCCTTGCCCTAACCCTAAAACATCTGAGGCGTAGATTTCAATGGAGATATTGCAGTTGGACTATGCAGAAGAACTGAGCTGGAAATGTCTCCTCTGGTTGTAACCCTGGGTATTATATTACGTCTGTCTCCGGCTCCAGGTGCTCCCTCACACACAACTTTGACCGGGACCGTCTGTTTGGCTTCTGCGTGCCAGGGAAACCTCAGCCGGGAGGTCGGTCTCCAGATCTCCTTTCATGTTTCTCGATCTGTCTCTCTAAAACAAGCTTTTCTCTCATTGGTCATCCTCCTCCTCCTCGTTGTTGTTGTTGCTGCAGCTTTCGGCCCCTCGTCGCGCAGACTGGTCGACCCGTGCCAGGTGAACCCGTGTCAGAACGGGGGCGTGTGCACGCTGACGGCGCCGCTCACCTCCTCCTTCGCCTGCTCCTGTCCCGAGGAGTTCACCGGGACTCGCTGCGAGCTGAGTACGTCCTCGCACGCTCGTATTCAATATTTATACCACAAATGACGACTTGCGCTGGCTGTTTTGTCCTTTCAATCTGAGCCCAGGAATATTGCATTAGATCCTTAGGTTTTCACATCTCTGCAGGCGTTAAGCTCCTTACTGTCAGTCAATCTGACGGCTATGGGAGGAAACACAAGTCCAAGTTCTGTCATCGCATTCGTCTTTTTTTTTTTTTTTGCTCAGGAAACATCTGCCCAACAGAGATAGCAGTAGCAAAGTTATGCCCAAGTTTCACTTCACATTATCTCATGTTTTTGTTCTTGGGAACGTTGAATCACACTGCAGGTTTTTTCCCTATAACTTCGAAACTCACATAAAAGGTTTTCATCATCAGCAGATTGACTGTGGGAAATGTAGAAAACAGATATGATGTCAGATGTACGAAGTCAAACAGCTCAGACGGCTTCATTTTCAGAAGAAGACAGAAAAATGGAGAGGTTATGAACTTCTTGGTAGCACTTTCTATGAAGCCTTATAATGGCCTATGAAGTCAGTCAGAATACAAGCTTCTTGTAATTCCTGCTTTTGTCAAGCCGCCATTTTTCAAGCTCGGGAACATCATTTCACATGCTCTTCTTGTTCTCTGTTATCAGATAAGTCTGCGCGGAATAAGAAACACATGTCACGAGTCATTTGCAAATAGGCTTTTCTTTTTCTCCTTCGCATAGGAAGTTGTTAAAATTCTTCCGAAACAATCAACAAACAACTGTTCCCGTCTCACCAATCTCTCAGAGCTCATCAATCACACCCTCGCCTGCTTCTGCTACACGCTCCGCCGAGCTCCTCCATCTCCTCTCGCATTTCAACCTCTCGCCTTTTATGTATTGTGTCGGCTTTTTTTTTCTTTTACAGAGAAGTGCTACGAAACTCTACACCTGCGCTATTATGACACCGGTGAGTCTTGGGGACGAATCCACCTCCGAAATGTGGAGCAGTGCACATGTGTCGCAGGGGAAACCAAGTGTGAACGAGTCCGCTACACAAGTGAGTTTTTCTTCCCTCTGTGTTTTTTCTTCTGTGGTTTGTGCTTTGGTTGGGATGATAACAGTGCAACCTGAGTATGGGGGCGTATTACAATAGCTTAACACTTCCACAAACTGTCAGGCTCAGGGACTCGAAGTGAGACGAGTTCACTCCACAGCCAGAAACGGGGCTTTGTCTGAGTTTTGCTGCACTATTTTTTCTCTTGGAGCCGCAACTTCTTATCAAGCCACCTCCAAAAAAATAAACAAAAAACCAAGTATCAGGTCACCTCCCAGCCCACAGCAACGCTTTTATTCTTTGATCATTGCTCCATAGTTACAAGAGCAACTTTGCCATGGAAGAAAAGACAGATTATATGACTCACCGTGACTCAGGAATGGTGTTTTAGGACACACCCCATGGGTCCGCGAGGTGCTTTTTCATCTCAATGGGGGGATGTTCATGGGCATTTAACAGATTGGCCCCGGCACAAAAGAGAGCGAGGCAACGGGGCGGTTTCACGCGTCCTTAACCGAAACAGTTTTTGTCACGACGATCGGGGCTCTATTTTCCAGCCGGTCATGGAAAAAAAAAAGAAAAACCCTCCCAGCGGTATCTCCATCTATTTCCATAAGCGCACCATGCCTTTTTTTGCACAGTTTTCACGCCTGAGATTTTATTTCTATCTCGCACAAATTTATTCTCTCACTCTCGGACCGCACAGCACGCCGCAGACGTGACACTGACAGTATTATCTCTTCACGAAGCGGATGTGCCAACAGTTGCTCATTCACACGGACCGGCACATCAGCTCACGACAGAAACGTCTGTCTCTTCTTTTAATCCGATCCACGATCTTGCTGTGTCTACGGGCCGGTTCGCTGCTACCTGGCCGGCTGTCTGATCCTGGAGCCGAGAGTTGCATCTGAATCAGCTCAGAACGAATGAAATGAAAACAGTGCCGGGAGGTCGCAGACAGTACAAACCAAAACAAAAGGCTAAGCGACCCTAAAATGGCAAAATTCAGCGATAAGAACAACATAGAGTTAGTAGTGAAAGAAAACGATTAGTATGTTTAACTGTAGTATATTCATCAGTGTCTAAGTAACATAAACTTCTGTATATCCAGACCTTACACATTATTTTAGTCCAGTCAGGCTGTAGCACAGCGTGGACTCCTTTAACCACTAGGTGCCCCCACCTGGTCGACAGCTGTTTTAGTTTGGTAGGTTTCATACTGTATCATCTCCGTGTGGAGTTGTGTTCTCATGTCACTGGGTCCTCTTCTCAACACTGGTTTAAGGTTTAAAGCCACAAAAAATAGATGGATGGATGGATTTTGGATTAAAACCCAATTTTGCTGCCACTTTTCTCTCTCTCTCTGCACTTTAATGAGTATTTTCTCCCAGACATATGGAAGCGCATCACTTTTTTTCACATTACATGATAATTTCACATATAACCACACGTGCAAGTGTGATACTGATTTCTCTGTATGCTTCCGTCCGCTCTCACTAACTAGTCCACATATTTCCCCATCAGAGGTGGTGGAGGCCTAAAACAGAGCAGAAAGTTGCGATTAGTGGAGTTTGTTGTTTAAGATGCGACCCTCTCTGCCCCTCTGTGTGTGTGTGTGTGTGTGTGTCTCCAGTGTGCTGGTCGAATCCGTGTCAGAATGACGGCACCTGTCGACAGATCACAGCCACCGGGAAGGAAGTGTGCAACTGCAGACGGGGTTTCGCCGGGCCGTTCTGCAGCCTGGGTGGGTACAACGCAACAAAAAGCCATAGCGCTGCATACAGTTCAGTGTCGTTCAGTGCATGCGCATCGACAGGGTGCGTGCATGTTCCTTCATGTGTGTATTTCTTCCGATATAATGGTTTGATGCCTGCTGGCAGGCGAAGACATGCGCGAGCTGATAAACTCGTACTCGGGGGTTGTTGTTACTGTTGTTGCTAATGCTCACACACAGGCGGGTGTGAGGTGCTTTTTTTTTTTCTTTAAAGGGACTTGTCCTGACGGATTCCAGAGCGTAAAGGAAAGAGATCCGTCACAGAGCAGATACTCATCTGCATCTGAAAACTGCTGCCTTGCATTTTGATTGTGAGACTCGCATTGAGACGTTTGCTTTGTTTGTGGTCTGTGTGTGCGTGTGTGTGTGTGCAGAGCCGGAGACAGAGTGCTATTACAACAGGGGCACAAGTTACCGAGGTGTGGTGGACACCACGGTGTCCGGCGCCCGATGTCTGCCCTGGAACTCCGACCTGCTGTACAACGAGCTCCATGTGGGCACGGTGCCTGCCTCCCCCCCCAGGGGCCTCGGGGAGCACGCCTTCTGCAGGTGTGTGTGTGTATGTGTGTGTGTGTGTGTGTGTGTGTGTGTGTGTGTGTGTGTGTGTGCCAAATGAGCTCCTGCTGGAAGCATCACAACAAATGAACGCTACTGTTTACTTTATGTGATTATTGTGGTTTCTCCTGTTCGGACTGGCTCGTCTTGGAAGGCGAGCCGATCCTTCTTCTGCTTCCAATGAATGAATCACGCTCTAAAGCCACTTTTACCTCGGCTTAGGATGAGTAACGAGGCCAAAGTCTACGACGGTCTAAAAACATCATCACGTCCTCATTCATATGTGAGTTACGACTATTGAAATGGAAGTTGATAAGACGGGCAAATCCTTAAGCAGGAGTTTGATGCATGGATGCACCGTGCCTCTATTCAGGTTCACAAGTGAAAGGCAGCTGTTTCTGATGAGATGACAGTGAGCATTCCTCCTCTGATTGTGGCTCAAACATGCGAGGCTGGATGTGTAAACACCCCGTAGCCGCATCGTTCCAGCCACCACTTAGTCTGGGTGAGAAGTTGCTGAAGCTCCGGAGACGTAAAGTCCCGTAATCGTGAGATAGGCATGAGAGGACAACAACTCTGTGTAGGAATGGACAGTAATATTCCCACAGTCTAGAAATATGATCCTAGAGTGGCTTGTAAAGGAGCGTTCCAGGGATTTGTGATAAAAACCAGCGGACCGTAGCTTCTGTGCTAACACCAGAGAGCAAGAGGATGAATGATCCCTTCAACCATTCTTTAAAGCCATGATATCCATGCTTTTTAACCAATGTCTGGTAAAGGCAGCCTGTTCCTCATCCGACAAGTTCATGTGCCAGCACTCCTGGATTAACCCGCAGGCACACAAGAAAACTACACTTCCTCTTTTTCCATTTCTCACAGTTTTTCTCAGTTGTCTATATTCCTATATTCCAGCCAGCAGCCATGAAGCACGCCCGCAGCCTACAATGTCTCACTTTGAGACGTCGAAGCGAAAATCCAATTCCAAAAACCCTAAATGTCGGGATTTCAGGGCACAAACAAACAACCCCTTACTCAGACAGCCGTCCTCGAAATGCAGTTTCTAAATATTTAAACATTTTTTTTCCCTCACAAAGACAAAATCAATTTTCTGCCTTCATATCCAGGAGCGATGAGGCCCCACAACCCCAAAACCCCCCCATTAGCCATTCGGCTACTGTGTTGTTGAAAACAGTGATGCCACACCGACACACACTCTGTCTTTCTATTCGTGCGTGCATGTGTGTGTGTGTGTGTGTGTGTGTGTGTGTGTGTGTGTGTGTGTGTGTGCAGGAACCCAGACAGGGACAAGATGCCGTGGTGCTACACACTAAATGACAGTGCCATCTCCTGGGAATACTGCGCCGTTCCCTCCTGCGTGATGCCTGTGTGTGAGTAAAAAAGAAAATAAAGGTGGCATGGGGAAGTGAATTTCCTGGAGCTGTGAAGGGGAATTTGGTGGGGGGTTAATTTACCCAACGAGTCATTTTGTCAATGCCAGAAACCCAAGGCAGGGAAAGCGAGCACGAACGCATCTCTTATTCATTCCTGACGGGGCGCATCGACGCACTTTGATGCTCTGCCATGTGGCCGAGGCGCGGTAGATCTCTCTTAGGTTTGCCAGACGTGTTTTCTGTCTCCATTTCGCCTCCACTGTTTACAAATCCTCGCCTGCCCTGCATTATTAACTCCCCTCTCTCTCTCTCTCTCTCTCTCGCCAAGGCCACTCGTTGCATCGTTCGACATGTTCTCCTCTCCCCTGGCTTTGATTATACGCCACAGCCGATGACATTTGTCATCAGCAGCCGCGGCACCTAATTAAATGCCTTCCACTTTTAATTAGAAACCCGGCGTCGTAAACCATAGAAAAAAAAAAAAGCTAAGGCTAATCTCCGCTGAGTCACGGTGAACTCCAGCCAAGTCCACTGGTTCAGGGGCAGAGCTTTTTTTTCCGGTTGTTTTGTGTTATTTTTCTTTCTTTTTTTTTTGGAAAACCTGGGCGAGATGAGATAAAGTGGAAATAAACGCATGACTCATCCCAAGCCGACATGTCACGTCAGGTGGAGCCAAATGTTTATGTGCTGAGTGTAGGATTTGGCACCGAGGGGGTAATGCGGGGGTATGCGCAGAATTCACAAGCGTCTTCCATCTGCTGAGCCTTCATGACTTTTGATTATTGGAGCACAGCTGCTCTGATAACATTGTCAATGCACAGAGCAGCGTTTCTTTTTGTTTGTTTGCTTGAGAGAGAACAAGGTGGCGGCAAAATCAAGCACTGCACTGAAAATTGTTCGGTTCTGGTTTAGTTTGTTTATCCAGGGTTTGACGTGGCACCTTGTTTTACAAAAGAAACTGCGTCTCAATCTGAATTTGGCAGCTAGACAACAACAAGAACAAGTAACAAGCAAAAATAACAGTCAATCGAAGTAAATGAAAAGTAAATAAAGGAAATCGGCGATAGAGATTAGTATGAACAGGTGTTGGCTGAAGCCTAGCTTAGTTTGCATTATTGATTATAAATCAGGTTTGATTAAAACTATGTAAAAAAGTTGTTAAAAGTTCTTACCAGGATTAAAAAAACTTTAAAAAAGTATTAGACAGTTAATCTTGTTTTAAGAGTTCAGCACTATAATCTTAAATGTAGAGCTTCAGAAACGAGTGAGATCAGATTGATAATTTCATGGTTCTCAGTTGATTTTTGTTCCTTAGGTTTAGTGCTTTTCTCTTGTTTTGAGACGCTCCTCTTTTGCGACGTGTCTTATCAAAGCATTCCAGTGGTTTTAGCTTGTTTGAGCCCTTGTTCACTTAAGTATCTGGCACCTTGTCGTAGCAAAAGCATAACCACCCGTGTCAAACCTGTCTCCTCCTGCAGCCTCGTCCCGGCAGTTCATCCAGTACAACGTGCTGCCCGGCGTTAAAAAGCCCAAACCTCCGAAAACCTCCAACACGTCCAAAAAGCCCGTTTGTGGGAAAAGACACAAGAAGAGGATAACGATTCCCAGGGGTCGTATCTTGGGCGGAAACTCTGCCCTGCCGGGTACTCACCCCTGGATGGCAGCCATCTACATCGGCCAGTCGGACTTCTGCGCCGGCACCTTGGTCTCTTCCTGCTGGGTCGTCTCGGCGGCGCACTGCTTCTTCCGCAAGTAAGTCAGGATTTTCACAAAATGGGACTTTTTTTCTTCGTTTTGGGCTGGAAATGCTCACTGCCCTTTCCCTCTGTGACTTGGAGGCTATCAGAGAATAACAGCGCAGAACGAACGAGGTCTCATTGTCTACTGGCGGTCTCTCCTCTGTGAGGCTCCCCTGTCAATCAAATGGACCCGCCCATATTCATTCATTTCTTTAAGCTCTGATATCTTATTAATCATTGAATTATTTACAATTTGACCACCAGATTACACGATGGCATGGGAATTTTTAGCTATTGAAGCCGGTGTGAGTTGTGAAAATGAATGAGCATTTCATGATTGAAAATGACTGGGTGTGTATTGGAGAAAGTGTTTCGTAGTACTGCAAGAAAAGTTGCATTGGCCTTCTTTTTCGCACTATGTCCATCTTTTATGTCCGGTCTATGGTCTCAGCTCTAAAAACAAGTGACCCCCACACGGCATCGCAGCCTTACGAACGCACTATATTTAGACGAGCATCCAGTTCGAGGAAAACCTAAAAAGGTCCCGCACGCTCAAGGCTGTTTACATTTCCCTCTCAATGTCAACAAACAGGGCGTCTCTTGTCATTGTTGGACTTCAGAGAAATCGTCAAATTACCCGGTGTCTCAATCTTTGTGAATGGACGCCATTGTATGACGAGCTGGCTTGATTTCCTTTTTGAACACACAGTCACTTCAGAGATGCTTTTTAGTTATCATCCCATGTTAGATTCGGCTAATTAAATCAGAACAAGAGTTCATGTTGGTTTGTCTCACCCTGCGGCACAAATAGGGGGATTTAGCTGTGTTTGGGGCTGTGCAACACTCGAGGGTGGGGAGGGGGGCAAAGCCGTGATAATATTTCTCCTCGGGTGAAGTCGCTGAATCACGTCTGAAATGGAAAGGCTTTTGTCCTCTGGGAAGCGTAATTATACTAGAGAAAAAAATTTATTAGACATTAGATTTGAACAGTTCCTGGTCTTGGTGGTGCTAAAAGGAACGACGCCCCTGGGGATCATGTGCGGGAAATTCGGCCGGCAGTTGTGGAGGTAATTTGGCTCCGGACTAAAACTGCGGACAGACAGATGGACCGACGAGAGGATGATGAGTGCATACTTTGCAGGCGGAGTAACTCTGTGTGTGCGTGTGTGTGTGTGTGTGTGTGTGTGTTTCCTCTCAGCCCGCTCAAATACCAGATCCGCGTGGTGCTCGGCCAGCAGAACTTCAACGTCACCGGACCAAACACCAGGACGTTCGGAGTGGAGCAGTACATCTTTCCAAAAAAGTTTTCTGTGTTTAATCCAACACTGCATGACATTGGTGATTATTAAGTGCACACACACACACACACACACACACACACACACAGAAACTCACACACACAGATCAGTGAGTCACGTAAACTCACAGACCTCCTGTCCCCATCCAGAAACTCTCAAACTCACTTGAAGCCCCAGTCTGCGTGCACAGCTGTGCGTCAATGAGCAGCTGTGTCCCTGCGCTCCCCCACATGAATACATACACACACTCACACGTCTACACACACACACACACACACACTGACAGTGGGTGTGGCCGTTTCTTGGGCCTCTGGAGCCTCCCGGTCTACCACTTGTTTCACCAGTTTAATGTCGTATTTCGTTGCCTCGTCCCAGTTCTGATCAAGCTGAAGAAGGAGGACGGGCGGTGTGTGAGGAGGACCCCGTTCATCAGGCCCATCTGCCTCCCGGACAAAAACACCACGTTCCCCGACGACTACTGCTGCGCCATCAGCGGCTGGGGACACAAGCACGAGAGTGAGTGACGAGGAAATCACGGAGGTGTCATCGCCATAGCAGCTTTCGACTTATACACACATACGATTGACTCCCTGGTTCATATATCTCACTGTTTAGAACCAGGCTGTGTTTGCAGATTGGCTTTACTTGAAGAAAAGTCTTCGGAAAATGTACTGTTTACCAATACATCACTAAGTTTGCACCTAAAGTTCACCTTCGGGGCGCCTCGAAAACCAATTGCTTGTTTCAAACTATTGATCAAGTGAATTATGTTGCCCCATTAAAAGTTAAGGAAAAGAAAGTCCTCACTAAGTGTTTAGCTGGAAGACCAGGGTCTGGAAAAGGCAAAATAGTCAGCTTTTACCTAGGTCCCAATTTATTTTATTTTTAAATATTATTTATTTATTATGTTATTTTATATATCATATTATTTCTTTTTATTAAATATTTTTGTTTATTTTTTATTTTATTTTTGTTTCATTTTATTTATTCATTTTTATTCATTTGTTATATATACTTATATGTTTATTTATCATTATTTATTTTATTACATTTTTAATTGTATTTGCATTCTGCAAGGACTTGACACAGCAGCTTCTCTAAGCTCCTCACCTCCTGGATTAACGGCTCTCCCCTCTTCGTCCTCTGTTATTTCTGTTATTTCATTCGACAGAGGCGGAGGGCTATTCGTCCCTGCAGGAGGCCGGCGTGAGGCTGATTTCACACGAGGCCTGCAGGAAGCCGGACATTTACGGCAACCACGTCACCGCCGACATGATCTGCGCGGGGCTCGGCGGCTGCGTGGACGCCTGCCAGGTACCGAACCGACTTAAAGACGAAGAAAAGCGAAAGCGTCCCAAGTTCTTAGGCCTAGAACCTTCCCTGGTGTTAGCAGGTTCAGCAGCTATTTTACTATCCTATTTTTGGTGTGTGATTCTGTCCAGATCTATTCCATGCCAAGACGTCACCAAACTGACTTCCTGTGCCTCCGTTTACTCAAATACCCAGTCTCACTACTTTTCAAAAGTCAAGATGAGACTGTTTTTAGACCCGCCGTACATCTTTTTCATTCTTTCCATAAATAGCTTTTGCTGTAAACAGCATAAAACAAGGCCGGTTTGAGTTATGGACTCGACTATTTTTTAAAACCAAATTTTTTTTCTAAATCTCACCCCTCTTGGGTATTGGCAATGAAGACCGATCATAAAGCACTCTGGGCAAAATTAGATTCCTGGCGCCCAAGTAGTTGACGACCTCCTCCCCTGGCTCCTGACGTGGTCGATATCAGAAAGTCGACTGGAGGTTTTTTAGAGTAATGGAGCCACGCAGAAGAGGACGGCAGGGATTCCCCGGAGGAGCCAAGAGCAAGGGGGGGGGGGGGGGGGGGGGGGGGGGTTAGCGAAGACACTGAAACCCACTGTGTCAAATATTTAAAAGCCCCCTCCTCCGAAATGAAATGTCACAGTTACTTGTTTACCTCCGTCGGGCTGTGACTCAGCTGACTCCGCTCTGATCTGCACATGCGTGTGTTTATATGACTGTGTCTGTATCACTGTACCCCCCCCCCCCCTTCTCAGGGCGACTCTGGGGGGCCGCTGGCCTGCGCCAGGGGTGACGTCAGCTTCCTGTACGGGATCATCAGCTGGGGCGAAGGCTGCGGCCGCTCCGGAAAACCCGGAGTTTACACCAAAGTGACGAACTACATCGACTGGATCAGTTCAGTGATCAAACGCAAAGCCAAGCCTTCGTGAGAGGACTGTACCCCGCACGTTAGCTTTAATATATGAGATATTGTTCTATATTTTATTCTGTTTTGTATCGTTTGTCATACATGTGGAAGTTCAGAGGTTCTATTTTTTAACTGTGAAACTTTTTGTTTTGTGATTGAATAAATCTTTTTGACACACTCGACAAACCTTTCGTCTCGGTTGTTTTGTCTCTTGAAGTTGACTCGATAACTTCATTGAGGGTTTTCATCTGTGTAGCGTTTGGTCAGCCGTCCTGGGGATAAATGTGCTGATATGTGAGCTCAGTGGTTACGAAACGTCTATTTGTGTTGCTTTTAAGACGAGCCCGTGTCTTTTAAACCTTGGCACCAAGTACGTCTGTGGATTTCTTTAGACATGCAGGTTACACACTGCTAAAAATACAGTATTGTTATTATTGCTAAGTACACAACCTTATTCTAATCATACATTACAAAGTATTAAAAGTGACAAAAGCCTAGCAGAGCAATATGGAACATCTTTGCGACTGTTTTTTATGTATTATAGTTAATAGCAACAATTTCACAAGCATAAAAACGTTCCTCATACACTAATGTATTTTATTTTCACATTACGTGTTCAGATCAAGTTTTAGTTGGAGTCTATCCAACAACACCTCCCCTTAAACATGTGGGACATGTGCTTCTAAAACAGAAACACGTGCCTATTTTAAAGTGTGCTGACATTTTATTACAATCTAATACATTCACACATCCAGAATTCCTCAATAAATGAAGTCCGACTAAGTGGATTCTTCCAGGGGTTGTCCAAGCTGCAACAGGTGGTGCACAGACGGTCAGTATCGGAGAGGTGCTTTCATAATGTATTCCACTACAGATAACAAAACAAAGGCTCTAAGATGCAATATTTAGCATATTCTATTTTATGTATACCAAATACTTTGGATCACTACAAAACAGCAGACTGTTTTTCATCATTCTCAGTTATTTGCAAAACATCACTTCATGCCTGTGACTACCAGGAAACAACAGAAAAAAAACCCTAAAAGGAAAAAAAGATACCAGATAGTAACCCAGAAAGTTTGTGCAACAAGTGCAACAGAAAGATAGATAGAAGATAGAGATAGAATTCAGTCATTCAAAGGCAAGTTTTACTAGATTGACAGACAGACATAGGTAGTTAACTAGCTAGCTGGATGTGTAGAGGAGCTGTTTAGTTAACTAACTAGCTGGATAAGACACGAATAAAGGTAGATAGATACTGAGATTAGCCAACGAGATAACGAACTAGCTGTTGACTGTAGCTAGATATATAGACAAGCAGAAAGAAAAACAGATAGATAGATAGATAGATAGATAGAT
This sequence comes from Karalla daura, assembly GCA_029224185.1. Lineage (NCBI taxonomy): Eukaryota > Metazoa > Chordata > Actinopteri > Chaetodontiformes > Leiognathidae > Karalla > Karalla daura. The sequence goes on along the minus strand of CM055210.1, from coordinate 9,455,684 downwards.
AGATAGATAGATAGATAGATAGATAGATAGATAGACAGACAGACAGATAGATAGATAGATAGATAGATAGATAGATAGATAGATAGATAGATAGATAGATAGATAGATAGATAGATAGATAGATAGATAGATAGATAGATAGATAGATAGATAGATAGATAGATAGATAGATAGATGACAGACAGGCAGACAGACAGACAGTCATGCCATTTTCCATGTGCCTTGCTGGGGGCAGGTTGCCCCTGCAGAGCAGCTATTTTGAAAGTGACCCTCTCCCTCTCTCTCTCTCTCTCTCTCTCTCTCTCTCTCTCCCTCTCTCTCTCTTTCTGTCTCTCTCTCATTCGGGCAGCGACCCTGCAGCTGTCAGGAACCATGACTGAAGATGACGGATTCTGTTGTCGTGGAGGGATATGCCAGACTCAGAGATGGGAAAAAGGTCTTTAAGTCTTTCTCTAAAGTTTGCCTGAGCTGCACGTTGACCTGTGTGCTCACAAAAAAGTTTCTACTCTTTTTTCTCTCTCTCTCTTTCTCCCACAGTGGAAAACTAGGTGGCTGGTCCTCCGCAAGCCTTCGCCTGTAGCAGGTAAAACATAACACAAAACATCGCCCTGCCTCGGTTTTGTTGCCTGCACGCTTTTATTTTGCGCAAAACTTCAGCTGCGCCAACGTGCAGCAGAGCGGCGCATCAGCTGCCCAGCCGTGCGTGTTTTCCAGTTTCACGCAGCTTACCGAGTTTGTTCAGGCCTGGAATGGGTTTGTATGTGCAGGATCTGGGCCTCGTCTCTGCTCCTGAAGTTGCAGGCGAGATGAAATTGTGCAAGACGAGTCCAGAAAATGCATTTGAGTCTGCGATTAAAATCCACATCTAAAACGCAGGTTGTGTCTGAAAGTCGAGTTAAAAGTTTGTAACTGCGGGGGAAAAGACAAATAACTTGTGCAAGTGCAGTTTGATAACTAACTGCAAAAGGATTTTCAATGTGTTTAATATTTTTGTGTGTGACCTCTATGTGGCTTTAATTTGGCCAAAAACTTTATTTTGCTATCATCACAAACTTCTTTTTGAAATCCGGGTGTATTTTTTATTTTGTGTGTGTGTTTATGTCAGGACAGGATCCGTAAAATGTTCCTGATCATGGTTTCATAATCTCAAATACTCATACTTGTACTGGTCTGCTGTATTTTTAGATGCATCATTAATATGGTCAGTTTTGCTGCTTGTGTATTGATGAGTTTTAGGTTGTCTGAATAAGATGCAGCATTACTTTGCACACTTCGTATATGTGTGTGTGTTTGTGTGTGTGTGTGTCCCTGTGGGACAGCTTAACATGCTCCACAGGTTAGACTGAGCTCCAACGCTGCTCCTCCTCAGATCTTCCATGTCACTGTTATCACAGCTGTTTGTGCTCATGCCTCAGTTATGTGGGTTAAGAGGTGTGTGTGCGAAGGAAAGAGATGCAGGCACACACACACACACACGCACAGACAGACACGCACCGAGTCTTGTTTTACCAGTTGACATTGATTGTTCGAAGGTGCCAAAAGGACGCTACAACAGCCACCGTGTGTCAGACTGCATCCTATTGGTTTTGTTAGCAATTTCCTGTCATGACAAAGGAGACTTTAAATGAAAACAAAAATTGTTTGGAAAACCAAGATGTTCCAAGATGTTCAGCGCTCAAAAGCATTGTCACGTTCTCATTCTTGTGTAGACTGAAATGGCAGCTAAAAAAGCGATGTCAGCGATTCCTCCTCCTATTCTAGTTCAACCATAAATGGCTGGATGTGAATGCGCTCCACAGCTGTATTGCTCTGGTTACCATTTAGTTGGGAAAGCTGAGAACGTAAAACCATGTGATCATTCATATGAGTGGCAGGCAAGACAACCTGTGTAAAAAGTATGAATGGTTGCCAGATAAGCATGAAAAGGCGTTGGATCTTTGCAGAAATGGACCGGAATATTCCATAATATTCACACCTAAGGGACAGGTTCTTCAAAAAGCTCATCGAATAGCATCTGAGTCATTTCTGATGAAACCATTCTTCTGCTCTCTGCCTCCAGACTGCCTGGTGCTGCTGGTTTTCAAAGACAAGTCGGAGAAGGCGCAGGGCAACAAGGAGCGAGCCAGCGTCACGTTGGAGGAGATCTGCGGGTTGGAAGCGGGACAGTGGTACGAGGGCGTGGCCTTCACCCTCGCCGTCCTCTGCCTGAACCAGGCCGCTCTGCTGGGCTTCGACTCCAAGGAGACCCTGCAGGCGTGGGACGCACGCCTGAGATACAGCCTGGGAGAAGGTGAGGAGGAGGAGGAGGAGGAGGAGAGGGAGGGTTCTCCCAGTGCCTCTCGCTCAGATGTTTTTTCGAGAAACGCGAGCTGCTTGAGATTTTTACCCCGATGACCCCACTCTTGCTGAAGTCAGCTCAACAACCAAGATTAGTTCATCCGTCAGGCTGGCAGGTCTGAGTCGAGCCTGGGCGGCCTCCTGCGAGAAGATTATTCAGCAGCAGCGAACCCTGGTGTTTCTGGAGAAGTTGAGCTCTAAATAAAATATGTTAGAATAGAATAGGCGTTTTCTTTGTCAATGTACCGCATAGGTAGAACAGAATTGTACTACTTTCTCTAATCAACTGTACAAAAATGTACATACAACTGAAAAGTAAAAATATCAGTTGGTATAGTGAATAATAAGGACAGGAGGATGATTGAAAATGGAGCAATTGATGTAGTTTTCATAGAAGTCGTGAATGGTTTTCTGAAGTAAACAGAAAGAACAAAAAGTAAAATGTACTCTAAGTAAGAATACGGACAGGTCTAGGTCTAGTCGATCACACAGATACACCAGTCACTCTCACACTCACCTAGGATTCGAATCATGACCTTCTTGCTATTCACCTATCTACCATAAAAAGAAGCAGTATTGACTGTGGTAAAAAACTTTTCTTAACAAAGATGCAGGCCAGGCCTCCAGGGGTTATACAACAACATCAACTGTGGTGTTTTTAGGGACTTTAATGGAGGCTGTGATAGATTTTCTAAAGTGCCGTTCGCCTTTTTAAGGAAACAAAGAGTAAAAAAAACAAATTATTTTTAATGAAGATGCAGATTGGCCCCACAGGTGTTACACAAAGGGGTTCAGCAACTCTCTGCTCTTTGCGAGAGTTGTGAGATCCACCCACATTTGTACTACCGACACATATAACAACCCCCCCCCCCACCAAAAAAACAAAACAAAAAAACCCAACTCTTACATCACCCCGTCACACGCTCCTCCTGCTTCATCCGCCCCTCTTAAAACGAAGAGTGCTAATGGTGGAGATCTCCGGGCAGATCCCGTCCTGCACGCTTTAAACTGCCAGGAATGAGACCCTCTCGTAACTAAGACCAATGGCATGATGGGAATTATCATGCGATATTCGCATGTTGTTGATGCCCCCATGCCCCATGAATTTCTGACATAGGGTGCGGATATGTGGATTTATAGCCGAACGTCGAGGCTCGTTGCCTGATGTGTGTGTGTGTGTGTGTACAGTGTGTGTGTGTGTGTGTGTGTGTGTGTGTGTATGAGTGTGTGTGTGTGTGTGTACAGTGTGCGGCGTGGATCGATTATATAACTTACACAAGTGACAAACAAACAGCGGCTATTAATAGAGGTGGACTGTTCAGCCGGCCCGCTAACGACACTGTTGTCATTGTGTGAGGGGAAGAGAGAGAGAGAGAGAGGGAGAGAGAGCTTAAGACAAATGGTTCCTCGCATTTGTTCCCTCCAGGATGGTGTGTGAAAACATAAGTGTGTCTGCACGTGTGCGTTTGTAGAGAGCGTGATAAACGTGTGAGTGAGTGTGTGAGAGCGTGTGTGTGGCCCAGAGCTCATTGCCTCAGAGAGGAGTGAGGAGATTTCTGTTTCCCATCAAGTGTAGCGACTTTGCGGGCCACACACCCACGATCTGAAGCTTTCTTTTCACATCTGTATTTATCTATTAAAATGTGTCACACCTAAACTTTTGAACAAGGTAAAATAACAAACCCTCATAACCCTTATAATACTTTTACCTGATTTGATTGAAATAAAAAATAATAAAACACGTGTGTGTTCAGCATTCCTATGCATCCCAGAGAACCCAGAAAATTAGTGACCAATTTCCCAGCCTTGTGGAAAACACATGGAAAATAAGAGAAAAATTGTCCTTCTCCTCTCTGTGCTTCACTTTACCCTGTATGTAAAAACAGATGGATTAGAAGGTTTGTGTGTGCAAAGTCTATAAATTATGTCCTAATTTCCAAGCATGGAATAGATTGTTTCATCACATTCATTCGTTAAAGCCATGAACTGCAGCTCTTTTAGATCTGACCTGGAGGAATAAACATGAAGAACAGGCAGTTAATGTCCTTCACTTTCTTACTGTATCAGAAAGAGTCCTCAGAAACGTTTTTTTACGAAAAGAGTGGGAGTCCTGACTGCCAACGGGAAACCCATTTGCCCATCTGACAGCAGAGTTTCAATACACACTACGGTAGCAACGGTAACAACGCGCAGGGCTTTTGTTTTTATGAGCGATGATGCAACATTTCCTCATCACCGCCCCTGTAGTTTGTCAGAGCAGTCTATCTATCTATCTATCTATCTATCTATCTATCTATCTATCTATCTATCTATCTATCTATCTATCTATCTATCTATCTATCTATCTATCTATCTATCTATCTATCTATCTATCTATCTATCTATCTATCTATCTATCTATCTATCTATCTATCTATCTATCTATCTATCTATCTATCTATCTATCTATCTATCTATCTATCTGTACCTCTATCTACCTGTTTTCTCATTTAACACATCATTTTCCTGCTCTCTCTTGTTTGCCCAGTTCACAGATTTGCTGTTGCAGTTTTACCAGGGACCAAACTAGAGAGCGGACCTGCGACTCTTCACCTGTGCAACAACCTGCTGGCTCTGGCCCGGGACGTCCCGCCTGTCATCATCGGCCACTGGAACCTCCCGGACCTGCGCAGATATGGGCCGGTGCCCAACGGGTTCGTGTTCGAGGGAGGGACCAGATGCGGCTACTGTGAGTTCATTGCCCTGGTGTTGTTTTAATACTACGCGTGGTTGCGTTAAGTTTTTGGTAACTAACTCTGATGAGGCCGAATGATTCTTCAAAACATTTAGAGAAATGATCGTTAGGCTGCGGCAGCAACTTGGAAAAGCAGCGTAAATTAAAGATTAGAGCGGTAAAATAAGAGAGGAATAACACACGTCGGCGAGAGAAAATCAAAGTTTTTACATCAAACATCTCCATCATCTCCGGACTATAATGACTCACGCAAAATTGGATTGCATCATTAGAAGCTAATAGCTCATTAAATCTCTATCTGAGTCGTGTTTTCCTTCTGTCTTTCTCAAACAGACCAAATAATCACCGGCTGCGATTTCGAGATGATTCATCTTTGTAGCTTTTTATTCTGCGTTGCGCTGAAAGAGCGAGCGTCCCAGTGCAACATCATCGGGGGCACGGCTCATTCATCAGTGTCATTTCTGTCTCTGCCTCTCAGGATTTCACAGGGTTTCGGTTTGGAGAAAACTTGACGCTTTCGACTGGCATTTTTGTTTTCAATTGACACCGATGCCACTGAGAAGTAATTAAGATGAGTCATCCTGTTTTCTGAGATACTTTCTTTTTGTCTGCACTTATTTCAATCTTGATGAGGTTTTTTTTTTAAACAAATCATTGAGATTTTATTGCCGCTTTGAAGAGAAGTAGAAGGATCTCTGTATCCCTGCCACGTGTTTCCTGTTCGGTTGTCTGGAGGAACATTCCCCAGCATTTTATTGGATTTCTTAGTTCTTCTTGAGCAATCGCATCCTAACAACGTGCTAAGTAGCTCTCAGAAAATCTCTTTAGGGGTCTCCACATTTCCTCCAAGCTCCTTCTGGGGCAGGTGCATTGCAATATCAAATCAAGAGTTTTGAACACTAAAGCGACTCCTGCTTTGTGGTTTTACTTTGTAGCACACAACCTGGTCTGCAAAGAGAGTTTGGGGTTGAAGGCTTCGACCCAAAATGCTACACAGTATTGATATCTCTGCTTTCAAAATGTCCTGTTGAGTCGTAGGAGTGACTTGCTAACCGATCAAACACAGGTCCCATGGGTGTCCACGTAGTTTTTTTGCAATTTGACTGCAATTAAATCCAAATATTAGCAATATAATCGAACTAGTGGGAGTTATTGGTAATTCCATTTACACAGATGAGGAAGGCGAGGCGCATGATGTGAAATGGCACAAACAGCTGCCTCATTAAAGGCAGGAAAGGAGCGCACGCAAAAGTGTTGTTTTTGAGAGGGGAAGGCGAGGTGCGGCCCAGTCAACGGCTCCAAATAGACACAAAACCATTAAAGTGGAGACGAGTGGGTGTCAGCACCTGGACATGGAAAACACACACACACACACACACACTGGAAATGTGACACCTCAGAATGTGTGAGTTATATAGCTGCATTAAATCTTCAGCTGCAGATCTGCAGGTAATATTTAAAAAGGGGTGTTTCTCTCACCTCGATGTACAGAAAGGAGGGAGAAACGTGTGTGTGTGTGAGCAAGCACAGCGTCGCCTCCGTATGTGTGTTGAAGGGCGCGCATTCCTGTGACATGTAATCTCTCAGCACAGTTTATCCAGAGCTCGAGGAGACACCGCGTTGGTCCTCTCGCTTCAGGTCGGAGCAGCTGTGGAGGTGTGAGCCCGCGTCCGCCGTCCACCTCGATGGTTCGTCCTCAAGGTTTCCAGCTTTTCAGCGGGAAACTCGAGCCGGGTTAACAAAGTGACACGAGGGGGAGAGAAGTGCTCGAGCCAGCCAACTGAGCATTTACTGTATCTAAACACGGTATTAAATTGTTATTCGGATAATTATCGATGGAAACTTATCGACACCCAGCTGGAGAATCGGTCGGCACAGTTGGAAATTTGGACAACTGTCATGTATCCGAACATAATAAGGGCATAAAATACTCAAATTTTTAACTATAAACAGAATTAATTTTAAAAGCTACATGCTTAGACTAGATTAATGAATCAAATTTTAATTGATGTGATTTATTTTAACCCCTCATCGCTGTGGGCTCGGGAATCTTGTGATGGACGCTTGTGGCATATTTCAGATAAACTGATCAATTAAGTGGAGAAAAAAATTATAATATGAATGTTGCGAGTCGTGATCGTATTTGATATTCTGTGTATTAAGCTGCTAACTTTACTGTTAGGAAAGAAATTCACATGTGCTTCGGAGAATTTGTGTCTGTGAGCAGGAAGACTAAAAACAAACAATCCCCTCGATGTTTGCAGGCTGGGATGACTTTGCCACTTGTGGCCCTGAGTGAAGATTCAAGCTAATTTACACTCCTCACACGCGACACTTTGTTTAATAAGTGGGTATGACTTTGTATGGATGCTGTGTTTTAACACTTTTTAGCTGGGGAGACCAGAAGGGTCCTCGTGAGCTTATTTTCAGTTCCCTCACAGAATCTTAATCAGGCCGTAAACCGAACCAGCCGCCGCCACCTGTCCGGCTCTTTGTTTTGTTTTGTCGCTTGTGTTTTGGCAGCGCACCTGATGTTCCCTCACCTGCTTCCAAACAGCCTCCGACAGGAGTGGACGCGACGCCCTCGAGACAGGAAATATGCCTTGAATTAAACGCGGGCTTCGGCTCTGACTCGGATCGTCTCTGCGCCCCAGACGTTTCTCTGTCCCGATCTTTATCGAGCATCTTTTACTTTCTAGCGCAGACCAGACAGACACTTGTTTCAGACTCGACTTGTTTGACCTCTGCCCGCAGACAGGAATGTTTCTGAAGCCTGTCTTGACATGGGTGGTCTCAGGGACACCACAGGCCTGTTAATGTTGACGGCCGTAATGGACGGCCATTTGTCTCACAAGAGGGAGCTGGAAAGACGCCTGTGGAGCAGGACCTACTGACCCCTGGGTCACCTCAGTCTGTCTAGTGTGAAAGAGCTAGCTAGCTATTGAGGTTTTTATTTATAATTTCATATAAGTCTATAAGAGCAGTTCAAACTGTATATTGTATTCGAAAGTCTCAAAAATGGTCAAGTTATCTCAGTCTGTCATAGTTTTGTTTTACACTTTGGTGTTGTCTTTCAGTGGTGTAATTAGGGCTGAACAACAACACTTTATGTCTTGATATTTGTGCCAGATAAATACCAAATATTGATTCAGTGCACAAAAGCGAAGGGTTTTTCAACAAAACAAAACAGAAAAAGGCATACTAATACTTAGTCACGACTTTGACGTGGCAACAGCTCACTCCATTGTTCTTCCTCCTCTCTAAACCTATTTAAAAGCGTCTCTAAATAAGTGTCTCTAAATAACTGAGGATGTTTTTTTTTCTCACCAGATCTATAGAACGTACAGATTCTGCACTGACCTTGTCTCCCTCATTTATCTTCCTCCATCTTTCAATTTCTCTGCTTTAGAGAAAGCATAATAAGGATGTTTTTACATCAGTATCGCTGCTTTTTGCAATATGTCGGTATCCTGCATTTTCATATCTGGTTATAGATACGATAATTACAAGTTGTTCAGCCTTAGTTCTACCTGTGCTTCTATATTAACGAATGATTTATTATTCTTGGCACTCTGAAGGGACATTGCTCCTCAGTTACTAATGACGGACTGTGCAGATGAATCTACGATTTTCATGATACCCTCTAATTGTAAAACCTCACTCCTCTTCCTCCTGCTGATGTTTGGGATTCATGTGGTGTTGAGATCTTGCAAAAATTCTCAAAGGGTTTAACTAATTAAAATGATATTTTTCATCATTTTCGACACTTACTTCATCATATAATTGCTAATTAAAATCGCTGGAGTTCCACCAAGTTTCAATTAAAAATTCCTCTGTTGAGGAATTTCAGAATGGCACCCTGCCAGGCTTGTAATATCCCCCCTTATTTGGTGCCACCCACGGAGTGAAATTCCAGCGATTACGGTACATTTGGCTCTAATAAAGTTCTGCTTTCTCCAGGGGCCGGAGTGTTTTTGCTGGCATCTGCCGAGAGCGAGCAGATCAGCTTTCTGTTCGACTGCATCGTCCGAGGCATCTCCCCCACCAGAGGCCCGTTTGGACTGCGTCCCGTTTTGCCAGGTCAGTACCAGAGGTGTTTAGAGTCCGCCTGCGCTGGAAACCCCTCCGACGCTTCAGCCGATAAGGGTTATTATTGAGAGAAAGGAGATGTGGGATCTCTGTGTCACGCTAGGCTGTTGCCAAGGTCAACACTGGCCTTTTAAATCACAGCAAACCCTGCATGTTTCCCTCCCGCGCCTCTGGGGATTTATCCCGGCTCTTTAGGTGCGCTGCCTTCCTGGAGTCGGGCCATTTTTGGCAGAATGAGTCAGAGGATTCCTCCCCTGGATGCGTGCGCTTTGATGTGACCAAATTATGACTGGCAGCTGTGTTTTACGTAATTGGATAATCCGCTGAAGCAATTTATACTTTTTAATCAGACGTCCTAACCCCAGACTTAAGTGTTCCGTGTCGGACGTAAAGCTCAGAGTCACCTTAAACATCAGTAGGAGGATGACTACTGTACTAACTGTGATTATAGCAACAAATTCAATTGTAAGCTATGTTTAGTTGTGGGTGTTGCTACTGGTGGGGGGTGGCTGGAGGTTGGGCTGAGATCCAACTAGCCATTAGTGTTATTTTTTTTAGGATTATTACAGCAGGGCAGGACCTCAGTGTCTGACAGGAGATGTTGTTGTTTAAACAATGATTTGACGTGTTTTAGCTGTGCGATCTTTATCTTGGAGCATTTTAAAATGTGGGTTTAATTTTTATAATGAGAGTAATTTTCTCAGGTGAAACTGTAAAATTATGCTTTCGCTGTGTCTAATATGACAGGACATGTTATGTCTTTATGGATTGTGCAAAGTGTTTAAAAGTTGTGGGAACGTTTTGCTGACCAACTTATTATACCACCTCTTAGGTAATATGAACAAGTTCCTCCTCAACTGTAAGGATATTACGATAGTTTGATAATTTGAGTTTCAGACCACAGTAGCACTAACAGCAAGCAAAGTTGATTTTCAGGAGAACATAGTGGAGTATTAAGAGCGTGATGTGTCTCCTTAAGGGTGGTGGAGAGGAAAACAGAGCTATAAACAGCTGGTTTCTTTCTGACAAATGACACAAAAACAGCGTTTCTTTGATTTGCAAATCATGTGTATTTTCTATTTATCTATAATACAATTTGCAGAAAACACATGTACTTAAAATGGTCTCTTATGCTAACAATAATACAAGAAACCATACTCATATGATAGATAGATATCGAGCTGAATAGCTTGTTAGTTAGCTAACTTGTTAGCCAGTTAGATGCATAAAGATAGATGGACAGGCAGACAGATAGAGAGACAGATCTAAAATCATCTTCTCTCCCACTGTTTGACACTCTCCAGTGCCAGCTCGACCATTTTTCTTCTCACTCGGTGTGAAACTGAACAGAAAAAGTGGAGCGGGCAGCTGTGTGGGCCTCGTGGGTATTCTGGTTTTCACACATCTTGCCGCCCGATGGCAGGTTGAGCTCATACTCCTATTATTGCGGCGCGTAGTAGAATAAATAGCAGGGAGGATGTCGCAGGGAGAGCAAGGGGTCAAAGTCACAGTTCACACAAGTAGAGCAGCCAAAGCCTCCTAATCACTCCGGGCATGTGTGTAACCTCATCCACAGGATTCCACTGCTGCCTCCCCCACTTCAGCTCATACTCCCTTACCCACTGCTCACCCTCCTCCACCCCCCTCCCTCCCTCCCCCCTCTCGCTCTCATTTTATGCTCTATCTTTCTCCTATCCGCAGCCCTTAATTGTGTTTCTGGTTCGTGCCGGTGGCTCACCTCTCAGTCCTTGCTCCTGGCTAAATGTCTCCACCTCTATTTTGATTAATTGCTGTCATGTTCCCCGGCTTAGTGATCTGTTTGTCACCCTTGTGTGCCGCGCCGCCTCCGACCCCGCTGCCTCTCCCTCGGCGGCTCTCTATTTAGTGTCCAGGATACATTCGAGAGGCACTTGAAACCGACGTTAGTGGCACGTTCGTTTCGGAGAAAAACACAGACTTTACATGTAATCAATCCACGGTATGGAGGGCAATACAAGGAAGGGAAATGAGAGTGTCTGCTTCAAGATAAAATGGAAAAATATCTGATGTTAACCAGTGTGTGGAAATTTACAGCTGAGCTAGCGAATAAAAAGGATTTAATGTCTTGGGCTGTTTCCACCTGACATAAACAGGCTGCATGTTACGGCGTAAACATGTCAGTTTCCGTTCATTTTCCTCACGTAAAAAATATCTCATTCTTAATCTGAATGTTGAATCAAAATCCAATTTATGTATGTTTAGTCTAAATCCAAACAATATATCTTAAAATGTCTGTCCTAAATGTAAGTGTTAAATATAAATCTAAGTGTTAAATCTTTGTTATGCTAGGTTTAGCTAACCAGGCATTAGCCCGTAGCTACAGAAACAAACACTGTGTGGTTGTGCTAAAGACTTTCCCTTAAAATTTCAGCAAATCTCGATGTTAAGAACTTCATGAACTCTCTTAAAGTCACTTCACTCAGTTTGGACTCCCTCATCTTCCTTCCTCTGATGTGAGAAAAACCTTTGCAACCTGTTTACAGCTCGCTGACCAAATTAGGATTTTCTGGCTACTGTGGCTGTCAGAGGAGATGGAGGAGGAGGAGTAGGTGTTTGGGGAGCTTAGCTGGGATGAGCCACAAAAATACAGCGTGTGATAGGCTGCGACACCTGTTAGTCAAGCAGGCACTCTCCTGTTGTGATACGCTCCACGCTAGCCATGCTAGCCACGCTAGCCATGCTAGCCTGCTGCGTTGGGGTGAGAGCAGATGGCTTCGCGGGTATGATGGGAATCTCTATCGGCTGACAATCAAACCAGAGGCAGGTAGCGGGGATGTTACTGCGCTACTCTCTCTCTCTCTCTCGCTGCCTGAGTTTTCCCACAGCTTGCGTGCTCTGGCAGAGGCGGCGTGAAGCTTTCGCTGTCTGGACGCAGCCATGCGAAATATGTCGGTGGGGGGTTTTTTACGACGTTGTGCCGCCGTGCCACTTGAGATACGAGCGCAAACCACAAACCTCAGGACGGCACGGCCAAACACAACTGCATTCACTGAAATCACTCTCACATTTTTTTATTTATTCATATAATTTCCATAGTGATAGAAGCGCTTAAATTAAAATGATCACCCTTACTTTAATGAGGTCAGTTAAGTTTGACATGAAACCTTTATTTCACTGCACATTTCAAGTCTTTATTTAAATCTTGCTACTTCTTAATATTAGTGTGCCCTTGGGTTAGATTGCCTTGCCATATTTAGGTGAAATATAATTCCTGAAACTATGACATTACATCTCTCTGGAGAGTTTGAATTGCACATCAGTTCACAACTCTGGAATATGTCTCTACTTCTAGCTTGATTTGTTACTCTCTGTTGACATTTCAGTGTGTAACTGAGTACAAAAAGTGAAACGTCTCAGCTGTTTGTCTTCACCAGAGGGCTAAGCGCGCTCTTTAAAGAGTTAGGATTGTTCATCGGGATATAATTGAATTTTCCGCCGACTTCTTGAAGGTTGCGTGACGTGCATCTCGCTCAACGTCAGAACAACCAGGGACCTCTACGTCTCTCCCACTCGGAGTGACTATGGAGGGAAATTCATCTAATCGGCTCAAGACTTTGTCCTGGTCTGGCTACATATGCAGCATTTGACGTCGGTGTGCGTTACCGCTTTGCGCGTAAAATAAAAAGAAAAGAAGAAACGATCGATACGGTGTTGGAGTTGACCTTCTGAAGGTACATGAGATCCTTGAACAGCACCAGCGGTCTTCAGCAGCGGGGCTGCGTACCAACAGAGCCACGTGGCAGCGCTATTAATAAACCCTGTAGTGTTGCGCAAATACTGCAAGGTGTTCCCCTGCGTGACCCTTTTTCTCTGCTACTCCAAAGACCTGTGACACCGCACGGCACTGCTACGTGAGTGTTTCTTGGCTGGTATTCTCACAAGCACCCCGTGGATGACATTTCCGCGAAGCCAGAGGAAGATGAGTGACACCCCACCCCACCCCACACACACCCCTGCGGTTTTAAGCCTCCCTCCTTCGAGTCCTTGCAGCTGCGTCACTTTTTATCCCGTGTCTCAGAGACAGTGGCAGGACTCACTGAACTCATGTTGTCATCACTTGTTAGTTTAAATTACTACTACAACGTACACACACACACACACAAATACACACTCTCTCTTCGTCTCTATGTCTCTCTGTTGTCCTGTCATAGACCCCAGTGCCTGCCAGACGATTTCAGAGGAGAAGCTGAACCATGAGGCCCAAGAGTTGGAGAAACGACTCAGCATGCTGTCCCACAGGAGCAGCACAGGTAAAAGTCTTAATCATGATTTAATGAGTTGTTAACTCAGGTTAGTCAGGACTAGTTATGATGATTAATTGAGAGTCAACATTGCTTGTTGAGACCAAACACATATTTTCATAGGCTTTGCCTTTAGTTTTATTTATTCCTTTGAACTTTGTTCCTTCCCCAATGATCTTGAGATCCGTCTATGGAGCTGCTCTATAGATTTAATTGCAAAGTACAACTGTATGGTGAATTAAAGATGTGTTGCTGAGTTATAACTTGAGGTGGAAATTAGGTCTTGAAAATGTATTAAAGTTAGCTTCAGGGTTCCTACAAATTTCCTGCATTAGATATCAGAAAAAAAATCACATTCTTGCACAGTATTTACAGTGGGTTAGACATTTTTAGTGCCACTGAGCAGAGCTTCTTATCTTTGCGACATGGTCACATATTTAGCAGTGTGAGCACTATGTGCCATTTACAAACCCAAGCAGCTGAACTTTTTCACAAATTCCATCACATTTTGGGGTTCGTTTTTTTGTCAGAATGTAACACTCAAACTTCTTTGAAAGCTCAAAAAAGTTTCTCATAGACTCTCATTAAAAACTATATCACGCTCTATGCTCTAACATACTTTTGTCGTTCGAGTCATGGGTTTAAAGTCGATGGATTTTCTAGACAGTTTAACGATCAATCATGATAACAGTTGCCCCCCCTGGGAAATTTGCCATGAGCTGCCACTGGTTTGCAGATGTTACATCACTCGCCCAGGTGATTTATTGTTCCTATTATGTGATGAATATCAAAGAGGAAAGTGGCAGGAGAAACAACAACATGACGAGGCTTGATTGATGAGAGCGCTTTTTGTCCTGTCCATTTGTCTTGTACAGTGTCGTCCGCGGGCGGGGACGACCGCAGCATATCCGGCTCCTCCGACACTTCGGACACCAGCCAGTCAGACTGCAGCATCAGCAGCCGGCTGACCATCTGGGCCGAGCCGTCCTCCAACCCACCCGAGGGCCACGTTGGAGGAACCAAGGCGGCGCTGCAGAGCATGGAGAAACTCTCGGTCAGCCAGGCGGGCGGAGGGGTCCGACCCCCGGCCAAGCCGCCGAGGCAACTGCAGGAGATCGGACGTCAGAGCTCGTCCGACAGCGGCATCGCCACCGGCAGCCACTCCTCCTACTCCGGGAGCTTCTCCTCCTACACCGGCAGCCTGGACATCGGCCACGGAGAAGAGTTCGGATCCGTGTTCAGCTTGCCGCCGCACATGGCTCAAGATCTGAGCCCGTGCTCCTGCCTCTCCGCCCCTGGACACGAGTACCAGGTCCCGACCTCTCTGAGGTACCTGTACGACTCTCCCCGGAACGTGATCCAGGAAGGAGGCGTTCCCTCCGGCCTCGCCACGGACTCCACGCAGGCGACCTGCGAGGGTCACGCAGACGCCACCGAAAGGCCACCGGTGAGCGAACATTCGCAAGGCCCCTCCAAGGAGAGTAGGAAAACCAAGGTGGCGCCCTCTAGTGAGCACCCGGAGTCCTGTCACGTCTGCAGCTCGCTCTCGTCCACCTCCAAAACCATACTGACCATCTGCTCGGTGTGTGGCGGCTTTAAGGTGAGTAGAAAATCACTCTGTGTGTTTTTATTTGCTCATAATGAACAGCCTCCATACCCAGACAAAGGGTGGAGGCCTCTCACCCTCACAATAAAGTTCACTCACCAAGAGATACAAGAAGCAAGGTCTTCTTTAGCAGTGCCCACTGACCATATGCAGGGTTCCCATGTGTCCTGGAGAACAAGGAAAACCTGGAAAATGACTGACCAATTTTCCAGTCATGGAAAAGATATGGACAATGAGAAAAAGGTCAAATGTCCTGGAAATTCTTAAGTGATCCTGGAGAGTTATCCTCTCCCTGCACTGTGAGTGAATGCAAACGGGCTAAAAGTTATGCACATGCATGTCCCTCCACCCCGTTTGGACCCCCCATCTGACAAGTTCCACCATAGGCTGAAAATGTCCTGGAAAAGTCCTGGAAAATAATTTCAGGTTGGGAGTGGAAACCCTGCGATATAGTCATGCACATGTCTCAGTCCGCAAGGTGAATACATACTAAATATAATGTGTGTTCACTGTTGGCATGTAAACAAAAGTATTTTTACCGTTTTCTATAGTAAGAAACAAAAGTATCCAAACTATTCCTCTACCGGGGGCGTGTGCATAAATAGAAGTAACGGGGAGGAGGACAGAAAGTTGGAGAAGAAGTGCAGAATATTTGCATATTCTCGCCGTCATGTCAGAAACAGTTGTACTATTCTCGTGGGCCATCTGTTTGCCCGAAAAAAAAAAGGTGAAAAAAAACCTTTAAAAGCTCCGCGTTGAGACAGGCTTCCTGGAGCCGAGAGCTCCTCGTTGTGTAACCCCCCCCCCCCCCAGTCATACAGTAGCAGCTTGGCGAGCAGGCCTCGTCACCACGCTATCATCTGTTGGAGCTCGCTGTCACGACGACCTTCGCTGGAGCGTCGCAGGCTGACGGCATCGCCGCCCCGCGCCGGGGTGTCAAAACAACAAACCCCGTCCCGTGGCCCATCTGCCCGACACGTTAGCGTCCCGCCAGACGACCCGGGTCCACAGCGACACCGTATCCGGCAGAGTCACAACTCCTGAGTTAGTCTGTGGAGAGACTCACACACAGCATTAGGGTCTACTCATCAGAGGTGTCACGTAACAAAGTACAAATACTTTGTTACCTTAATTAAGTAGACATTTCTCTACTTTCTCCACTTTACTGGAGTAATTATTTTTCAACCTACTTTTTGCTCCCTCCATTTATAAATAGAAGGAGTAGAAGTAGAAGTAAAGTAGATTTTTGTTTTTGATGAATCATTTATCAATAAAAGCTATTGATAACATGCTTCTGAGGTAGGAAGTTTTACACCATTGCAGTACTTATAGGCAATTAGTCATTGTATCTTCATGAACAACACATTTAATTGATCTGTAAAACACATATGTGGTTTTATAGTTATATATATAAATATATAGTGCACTACAGGCTATGCTTTGGTCCTCAATGTATTTTTTTTCCTTGGTTTTATACTTTGAGAAGTTAAGAAACTTTTTGCTTTAATTGAGTAAAAAGCCTCAGTTGATACCTCAACTTCTACAGAAGTATTTCTAAACCCTAGTATCTGTACTTCTACTGGAGTAATGAATGTACTGGATACTTTTGACACCAATGCTGCTTAGTTTAAGGAGAGAATCTGAATTGCGCTCGCCTTTATTTGTGTCTTTAAAGGCCAAAAATAAATGAGGGATAATGAAATACTGAAGGAGGTGGTTTATTTTTATGATTGATTCGTGTTGTTTGCCAAGACTCCGGTTCATAAAATGTCAGGCAAATTGTTCTCAGTTGCTTTTGTTTTTCAAACAAGAAATGGCTTTGTGTATTATTAAAATGATTAGGTTCAGTACGTCATTTTGCCTCCAGTATCACTGAAATTGTTATTGCTCCGTCAGTCGACTTTATGTTGATTGAAAGCAGAAATTAGTGCAACATTGTCAAATGTTGTTTAGAATTTAAGGTGCACACGACCATGTTTTATAATTTAGTGAAAATAAAGTCCTGAATACTCGACATACAGCTCCACCTGCTGGTGGTGCATTAAGGCAATTCGATTCCCTGACTGTCAAAGCTGTGTTAGTCTTTCGCTAGACCCCCGGTGAACTAAATTAAACTTGAGCCATGATGGCTGGGAGCCGAGGCTCGGGCTCGGGCTCGGGCGTGAGCAGTGTGGGAGGCCGATCCTCACCCTCGGTGTGAGCAACACAATCCACCCCTGAGCTGCATCCACAGGCTCACAGTCGCAGCACAACGCACTCAGCCTCAGCTAAAAACCCTGAGACAAACGTCAGCTCACATTTAATCCGATTTCTGTTTTTGTGTGCTATATAAGTTTGCGTAACAAAGCTGTGGATGACATCATCTAGCGCAACACACGCAGCCGTCAGACATAACAGCCCGTGGCCCGGGTCTAAAACTGTTTCAAACTGAGCTGTTGTTCGGTATTGTTCGGCTTGGCCTTGAAGCAACAATGCAAGCAATGAGCAATCAATACAAACCAACGAGTATTGTCTGAGCAGCCAAGGCCTGATGTTGCACGTTCTACCATGACGCAGAGACTAAAAAAAAAAAAAAAGAGGCCAAGAGGCTACGTCCTCGTAGTGGATGATGCATTTGCAGTGCATCCATTAATTGGCTCAGTTCTGTACCCGAATAGTGTTGGAGTGAAAGCAGGGAGTACACCCTGGACAGGTCTCTAGCCAACCCCCAGGCCTACACACACACACACACACACATCATTCATTCTCGCTCTTATACAGTATCTAGAGGCAGTTTAGAGTCTCCAGTCGACCTAAAAGTGTGTGTCTTTGTACTATGAAAGGAGACACTCAAACAGATGTGGGAAGAATAGAGGCAAAGGCCCGTTTGTGATTTGTACGGACATGATCAGACAGTTGAAAGACAAGTCGTAGTTCATTTGTTCCTCTGTCTCAATGAGCTGCTTTTGGATTAAAAATAAAACTTGTTTTGTTCTTCCTCTCACAGGGGACGCCATCCATCCCTGCAGGTGGCTCAGCGACACCTGCCATACCAGGTAAGTCTAAAAAACACCCGATTCACGCTGCATGTATTGATCCCTGCATGCGTGAGCCCTGCCGGTGCATGATTGGCGGTTCGCCCGATAAATCGCGACGTGTTGAAGGGTTTGTTTGTCTTGCTGCAGAACGTATTTTCACTCCAGCAGATCAGAGTGTTGAGAGGGAATATCAGGAGAAGCCTTGCACCTTCCCAGTCGTCTCAGAGACGCAAACGTCGAGGACGAGCGAGGACTCGGCTCTGCCAAAAACGGGGAGAGAGAAACTAGCCAGCCTCTTAGCGGATCTGTTAGGCTTCCCGACGGCACGCCGGCAGCCGGAGGCGAGGACGGACAGACTGAATTTATACGAGTCGATGAGCCCGACGTTTGGAAACGAGTCCAAACCTGCGCCATCTGGCACCTGTGGAGCGTCACGGGCTGCCGCCATCTACGAGAACTGCTCCAAGTGCCGGGCCGAGTGCTGCCGCCCGCCGCCCAGACCTCCCGCCCCGCAGAGCTTCCTGACGGGGCCGCAGACAAGGGGAGACCAGGAGGAAGAAGAGGGAGCGCAGCCCGAGGGAGGTGGAGATATGAATGGTTGGACGATTAGTGGCGAAGGTAAGAGAGAGGCCTCCTGAGAGCGTCGACTGCTTCTTCCTGGTGTCCCTTTCCCTCTTCGGTCCTCGAAACGGATCTGCCGCCCTTCGCCTCTGCCTCCTCTGCTCTCTTCATCTTCATCTTCATCTCCAGTAAAAACAAACAACTCCAACTTTCCAACTGGCTTCTTTCCTTTAATCGCCGGCTTGCCGTCTTCTCTCTGCGCCCTGTCAGATTTCCTTCCTTCATTGTTGCTTTTACAACAAAGTCGATGGGATTAAGGAGGTATAAAACCAGAAGAGGTGTACAGACTCAGACAGAATCACCTGCACTATGTTGGCATATGGGGCCCTGAGCTAAAACAGTCGTTTTCAACGGTTGACTGACCTTGACTGAGTGATTTATTGTGTGACAGACAGGAAAACAGCTTTACTTAACTTTATTCATCACTTCTTAAGAATGAACTTTCATTAGGTTTCATTGGGTGAGTTAGAACTTCCCAAGAACTCCTTGAAGAATTCTGACAAATTTTATCACCAAAATATACTAATGGAATAATGATGACTTTTTTTATGGGGGAGGGGGGTAATGATCTACCGAATAATCTGTCAGCTGTGTGCATCTGCCAATTAGATGAGCCTGGCTGAGTTACCGCTATGGCTCATCGAGCTGACAGCAGTTTAATGCAGACACATCTGTAGAAATGTTGACCTGTGCGTTCTGATAAATTCCATTGCAGCAAAACCAAAGTTTCACTGGAGGTAACTTGGAAGATGTTTTCATCGCCTTTTCTACTTCAAAATCCTTGAATCAGTCGACCTCCTTCGGCGCGGCGTCTACCTGCTGATTCTGAGTTTAATATTTAATGACTGCTGCATGTTGAAACTTTCCTCCAGCATGCAGGTTGAGACACTTGTCAATTTGCATGTTGTCATATGGGCAACCTGTTCCCAGAGAAGCTGTTCTCCCTAATTATGTAATGCTTTGTGGTGTTTGCGCGATTAGGAATCAATCTGTTGCTATTTGTCCCCACTGGATCTGCAGGCCTTTGTATGTTTATTCCCAGAGAGCACCTCGTCTGGTTTGATTCACAAACTGGATTAGAGAAAGCACAATGTGGGATTATTTTTCGGCCCTGGCTGTTGGCTCGCCCGAAGAAAAAAAAAAAAACAACATTGCAGGTTTAGTTTCTTATATTCAAGACCCACTATATTTTTCTCTCCCGCCAGACAAAAGGCTTAATAGTAAAGAGGAAAGACGTCAGGCTGATCCTGCTTATGAGATCATGGAGAGTCGGCCGCTGGAGAGGAACTCGGAGGTAGGCCAATCCAGAACTCACTAATCCGCTTTACGCTATCAACCGCTCACACATTTTGACTGAGCAACTCGCCGCGCTCTGGGTTCAGCTCAACACTTTCAGAGGGAGCGTCCGGTATCGTGGGAGCACCTATTGACAGGGATTAAAACTGCAGCCTTGTACGTTTTTTAAGAATTTTTTACTTTTTTTTTATTTTAAAGAGGCTCGAGCGATATCTGCAGCCCAACGCGGGGAACACTGTGGATTCAGCATTTCGCAGTTTTGAACTTCGGAGCCAATTAGTGGGAATAAAAGAGGCCGAGTTGTCTGAGGTGAAATTCAATACGCAGCAGGGTGGAGTCGACACATTTAGCTAAATCTTGCATACAAACATCGCTATCGGTATGCACAACAGGCACTTTAAAGGCTTGGAAGATTTCGCCTCCTGGATCCAGCTCCGCGCTTAACTCACAGACAAGTGAGTGGCATTGATCCACTCGTCCAAGTCGACCGCTGAGTGCGTTTTCCTTTAGAAATGAACAGCGTGGCCTGAAACACAGATGCGTCATCCATCTTCTAAAAGTCCATCTACGCTAAATAGGAATCCAGATAATTTGATCTAGTTCAATCTCGGGATTTTCATCATTGCGCCGCATGCTTGTTGCAGATGTGGAACATGGTTATTACAAAACAGTGCGTATGGTTATCAAGCGAAATGGAAAGTGGGGAAAAGCACCAATGTAATCAACCCGCGGCCCATTAGAGAGCTCCGCTTTCACGTCCAGGCCGCATCCCTCACCGTGTGAAAGCGACACTCGCTGCCTCAATAGCCGCGGCTCGCAGCGGCTGTCTGGGATTGCAGATTATGCGCCGGCAATTTAAGAAGGTGCGGTTATCTCCGACGAGGCTCGTCCGTCCTGAGCTCCGAGAAATCCGCCCGAGTCTATAAATACTTCGGAGGTGCCGGTGAGGACGCCGTCGCAGTCACGTTTCCCCAGGTAACTAAAACTCAACCTGTGTGTGTGTGTGTGTGTGTGTGTGTGTGTGTGTGTGTGTTTGTCTGAAAGGGAGAAGAAAAAAGCAAGTACGAGTCGATGGGCGGCTGCGGTCAGCAGAGGCTCCTCCCAGAGGCCGAGGGTGAGTGTTGACGTGCAGATGTTTGCCACACGAGCAGGTTTTTTGGGGGTTTTTTGTGTCTCCCTCTCAAGTCTCGAGTGCCTTACCCGGGCCCTCTCGCAATAAGCGGAGAATCCACTTACGGAAAAGTGAATTAAGCGGATGATTCATGCATCCAGAGTCATGGTACCTGCACACGCTTCACCTGCTTCTCGGCGCACTCCGAGTGCCCCCGAAAGGAGGGAATAAATGCGTCTTCAGTCACGACGTGCAAGAGCAGAGTGGCAGCAGGCTGCGGATGAACTGAAAAGGCAGCGGATTTACACAAGTACAAACTCTGACATTTAGTCAACCGTTCCCATAGTTTTGCACTTCCCAAGAGTGCAAAACTTACTTCCCATTACAGTCAGAAGTTTCTCAAATAATCCTGTTAAACTCGATTCTGAATGCGGAATTCGGAAATTCTCAATGATTTTCCAGTAATTAGGCAATTTAGAATTAATCTGAGGGAAAACGAAAACGCTTCCTGTTAATGGATTCCCATTAAAATGCTCAGCGAACCCTGAGTTTTCATTTATCAATAAATCATCATCGGCTATGTGTTTTTTGGCAGAGGTTGCATCACTGACTTTAAGGTTTAAATTGATTAGTTCTATTAAGAAAACGTTAATTGCTCTCGCAGCTTCAAAGAAGCGCCTCACCGGAAAATAAAACTTGCTTCTTTTTTCTTTCTCTTTTTTTTGTTCTCCTTTGCTATTTCAGTTTCTAATTGCACTGGCGGTCGTGATCCCGCACTTAACATGGGAGAGCAGCTCCGAGGCTGCACTGTCAGGCCGATACATCAGCGGGGCGGAGTGGCTCTGGACAGGCATGAGTGTGTCATACGATGTGTGTGATGTCAGAGATGAGTCACTCCCCGAGCCTGCGCCGCAATACGGGGGCCGTGAGTCACACGCAGGGTTCGCTCTACTCGGGTATAATTGGGGAATAAAAGGAGGTGGCCTGGCGACGTCGCAGAGCTGCGTTTGTTTCTTTGTCCTTTTCTTATGCGACGCAGAAGATTATGTAAGAGGCAATTGTGTGGGGAGGGAGCGGAGGGAGGGCGGGCGCGCAGCCATGCGTGGCAGGATACCTGCCCTGATGCTGAGGTGAGGGGGCAGTTGTCAGGGGACGTTTGGCCACTTAAGCATCCCACACCCAGCAACATGCCCTCAGTCTAATGCACACCTGCTCTACAAAGTCCCAGCAGCTGTCACAGCGGAGCACCAAACCCATCAGTCATGTTCGTGTACCCACACACACACACACACACACACACACGCACACACATACATACGCACACACGCACTCAGCTCCCATGTCATCCCTCCTATCATCCTGCCTCAGCGAGCAGTTAATGGACGGAGACGTGGAGGAGGCTGTAGCATCGGGCATGTCCAGGAGGGACAGGCTAGCCGGCTAGGCGGTATCTGGAAATTAATTTCAAAAAGTCACGTGATGTATTAGTGGCGTGATCGCACTTCATATTCAAGCGGAGCGGTTGGCAGCTACAGCCGTTTAGTTTGGTTTGGCTCCACATTGAGACATCTGTTCGGAGTAATCCGCTGTGCAAATCACGGGCGGTTTGTCACCTTTTCACCTGTGGGGACTTTTAGTTTTCATGGCTTGATACACAGGGAAATAACAGCAATGTGATGTCACGCCTGTTCAGAGTAAAGCCTCGGTTATGGTGGTCCGCTGCTCGAGTCTCCAGAAGATGTGGGGTGAAGGACTAAGTCATGTGTCATGGCGTGTTTACAGAGATTAGAAACGCATCCAAAGACTCTTGACTCCTCACATCAGTTTGGAAAACTCACATTAAATCACAGCAGCTGTGAAAAAATGTTGTTTACTAAGGCCCTCCATGTGTTTGTTTGCTGCAATAGACAACTTAACTTGTTAATAATAAATGCATTCAAATTGCAGAAACTGATATCAAAAAGCTTTAATAGCTAGCTGACTAAATAGCTCGAATGGCTAGCTGGCTAGATCATGGCACGTCATTTGTCCACACCTAAGATATAATGACTGTGCTGTCACAGAAGACTTAAGAAAGAAAAATACTTAAGATATTAAAATTCAGGAAGCTCACACCCTAGCTAGCAAGCTAATATGTTATTTTAATATGCTGTTGCAGGATCCGGCTGGGGGCGAAATCATGATGAAGCAGTGGATACACACACACACACACACACACACACACACACACACACACACACACACACAATAACCCAGACTTAGGTTGATTGAATGGTCTCCAATCAACCTAAACATGTATGTTTATTGACCGTGGGAGGAAATCTGGGGAACCTGGTGACCTTCTCAGTGTGAGGCAGCAGTGCTATCTGTGGTTAACAAGTTCATAAATCAATTAGTTGTTGCAGTTGAAGTGGTTTATTATTACTTCAACCAATCTTAGCAGGAAAGCCAACATCCTGCACTCTCGCCTCTCATGCAGACCGTTGGATCTGGGATGTAAAAGCAATTCTGGAGAAAGAAAATCATCTTTATCTGATGATTCCCGCATCCAAAAGTGGCTCCTCGGATCCCCAGAAGGTCTGTTTATCCAGCAGCGGCTGAGTGTGAAGCCATTACTCCAACGTGCTCGGTCGGACATGTTTTCACTCGCGCCTTTAATGTCAGCCCGGCGCGGGCCGGAGAGCCAGCTGGAACAGGCCTGAAGACACCCTGAAGACACAGCCCTCATTAAAGCCGTGTTTTTTTTTTCTTTTTTTCCCCGGGAAAGCGTTTGACTCCGGGAGCTCGGGTCACTAAACCTGGGCAGGTGTCACCCCAGCCCCCCCCTCCTTTACCCTGAGATGCTTCACAGAGCTGGAGCTGGGAGCTGAGGGCCAGCCCGCCGGTGTGATGGCGGCCATTACGAAACGCCACACACCGCTGCGAGGGGCTGCTCGCTGTCCGCTCAATTAGGTATCAGGCCTCTCAGACGGCGCTGGAGGCGTGCACCCGCTGAGACCCGGCTGGCGTCTAATGGCCTCTTACTGATTGCGGGAGAGTCTCCGGGGGTCACTGCCTCTGAGCTGTGGATAATGGCAACTGCCGGCTGCCACTTAGCCAGAGAGTCAATAACGGGGGAAGTTTTTTATTTATTTACTTATCTATTTTTTGCGAAACGATATCTCGGAGAAGCAATCCATGAGAATCCTTGGACGGAAGGAAGCGATGCGAGCTTTACGCTGCGTTTTCACAACTGGATTCACGCGTTTCGTTTGCAGTCAGAGGAGGCTCTCTGTCATCTTCCAGAGCTCCTCATTAGCGCGAGCCGTCCTCCTCCGTGCTCCTGCTGCGGGCGGGGATTGTCTAGCACGCTCCCGGACCAGAGCAGATGTAGCTAAACAATCTTTTTTCTGTGATCTAGATATTCCCTCTAATCTCGCACATCAGAGCGCTCTTGCAGCAGCTGATGTAAAGTCAGGTAAACATATTGTTTGCGGCTCAGATTACTCGGCTGTGGTAAACCCTGTTTGTTCCCGGTGTTTGTTTTATTTAGTGATCTCGCTCCGTTTGGCTCTGAGCACTTTGTGTTGGTTTTTCCACTCGTGTGCAGTTTTTGACATGGATTGTGTGAGCCCTAGATGAAGAGCTCATATGCTCTACGTTTGTATGCAGATATTGATCCGTCAGTCTGTCTTTTCCTTAAAAAAAAAACAGTACCAAACAGTAAACAAACACCGAGAACAAATCAGTCTTGTACAGGCGTGTATCATCAAAAAAGACAAAAATTCACAAAGAAATAAAGTCCTAGTCTCGTACGGACCCATACAAAGCTGTTTATAGCTGCATATGAAAATAATGATGTTCTCTTATCAAAGCCACTCCACAGGACTACCCCACAAACAGAGATGCATGTGCTTTTTAAACAGACTACATCCTCTCAGATAATGATCACATTCTTCTGTTACATATGATTTTGTTAATGTTTTCAAGGCTAAAAATAAACTTGTGATGACCAGTGTTTCTACAATGTGCAAACCTGCTTCAGGTTACTTTCCTAAGTGTTAGCCCATATTTCAACACAACAGGGCAAATAAGGAGTGAATGGTGACGTGCTAGATGTTTCCGATCCACATTGTCTGGTTTTACTTGATACTTGATACTGCGATTTTGGTTTCAGTGTTCTCAGTTTCAAGAACAACTTGTGTTTTACATTTTATGATTTCCGAAAAGCACAACTTTAGTTTCCGTCACATTTAATCACATTTGTTTTTACGAAACCAACACTTAACTCGATCATCTAAAAGCTGTTGGAGATCATCACCAGAGCATAGAATATGCAAAAACAAGTTTGCACAAACGATACACTTCCCTGCATCAGACACCTCACAGATGTTGCTAATATACAACACAGCATTATAGATGAGACTCTTGATTTATTGATCAGGCTCGTATGTGATTAGTTACGCCGAAGCAACTAGAGTTTAATCAGTCATTTTATTTAGAATATTCATCAGCAGCTAATTACACTACAACAGTTTTGACAATCAATTTGAGGCGCCAGTAATTTCCATTCATCCATCCATTACTGTGCCCGCTTTGTACCCAAAGGTGTCATGGGTGTCTGCACACACACACACACACACACACACACACACACACACACACACACTTTCACTCTCACACTTAGACCTAGGGCAGAACTGCAGCGGAAATATGCAGATGAATTGATTATTCCAGTATCAGTGGCAGCCCTAATGGCAAATCTTTAATCTAAAATGTAAAATATTTAAATGGAGCTAATTGTATAATTTCAACATGATGTTTTCAGTCTTCTATAGTCTTCTAGTCCAAATGAAGCGAGACTCACACAAACCGGTGGAATAAATCGATTTGGTCCTCGAATGAAATTTTCTACACCTGTCAGGGTCCATTTAATCTGGAATCGTCTCTCCACCTCTTCCTGGGTCCGAGTTCACCCCCAGACTTTGACTGTACATGACAACAAACCTGCGTGTGTGTGTGTGTGTGTGAGAGAGAGAGAGAGAGAGAGAGAGAGAGAGAGAGAGTATATGTGACCGTGATATGTTAAATATTTGTTTTAAAGCAGGAGGAACAGAGTACGCCTTCCTGTTTACATGGCTCAGTATTTCACATGTGCAAATTTCTCAGATAGCCTTAAATGCAACATCGTCTCTATTTGAAGGTTGTGGCTATCTTTCCTGGCACTGTAGATATGGGTGTTTAAAAAAAAAAATGTTAAAAAGTGTCAGATGATACGTGTCACAGAGCTGAAATATGCACATATTTTATGCAGTTGTCCTCACCCGGAGTCAATAAGACGTCCAAGCGATGGGCTGCGCTTTACGACAGGTGAACCATCCATGGCGCTCTTTACGGCCGTAATTTGTGCATTAGACAGGAAAAGCTGTTCAGTTCAGATGGGCTGAGGCGACGTTTCCTGTTAGTTTTACCTGATAGCCGTCTTTTTTTTTCTTTCTCCTGCCGACTGGCCGTGTTTGTTCGCTCCAGAAGCGTAGCGAGGCGGTGGTAGAACAGCAGTCAGGTGCCTGTTAACAACGACGCGTTTGTCTTTGACAAACAACAGCCGTGTGGAGTTTTTTTTTCTGCCGGTGAAGAAGTGGATTATGCACATCGTGTTGGGGCCTAATGTGGGAAAATAATATGTTGTATTACCAACCATCCATTATCTTGTAAAGTCCCCAAAGTACAGATTCTGCACAGAAATGCACTGTTTGTTTTGGTGTTTTTGTAATAGTGTGTTTTATGATCCGTACAGCACTTTGGTAAGCTTCAGGTGTTTGTAAAGTGCTCCTATAAAAGAGTTTTAGCTGAGTTGAGAATCTATTGGAGCTAAATTTACACAAGAAATTGCAGTCAAGGCGACTAATTTCACCATTTCTACTAGTTCTACTATTGGTACTTTAAAAGGAAAAGCCCGACTTGTGAATCGGTAAACATGCTCACATTAAAGACTTGCATTGTCTCCGATGGTGGTGAATTAAAAGGGCAACACGTTAGGGTTTTACCATCTCATAACACAAGAGGATGGTGATGTATCTTATAATTCATCTCCAGGGCTTCCAGGGTAATTATGCCTAAGTGGCCTGGAGCGGGGAGGGAAAAAAAGGAGGGTAATTCATAGGGATACACTTTGTGCCGGCGTAGCTACTCATCTCATCCTCTGCTGCTTTACGGTTAAATAAGACCGTGGCTTTATTTCACATGTCTGCGTTTGAATGAAATATGAATCTAATTAACATCGGGCCATCGATTAGCGCCGTTTCTTCGAGGGTAACTGACCCTGGAGGGGAAATCTGTCAGCTTTTCATTCAGCTTATAATGACAAATCGTTAAAATAACACAGGCCCTATCTGAGATTTCTTCATTATTATCTTTTAATTACGGCCGTGAAAATAAATCCTGCTCACGTCCGTGCATATACACTATCAGAGGATCCCAGTGAAAAAGTGAATTTATCCTGCTCCAGCTGTGTCAAGCTTATTTCTTTGTCTAAATAGAACGTGGTAAGAAGTTGCATTGTTGCATTTAAGACACAAAATGTTCAGAATAGGCAAGAAAAATCGGCTATGCTTGTCATGGTATAGTATGGTACAGTCAAGTAACTACAAAATCTGTTTTAAGCCAAGTTGTAAAGATTTTGGATGATAATGGAGATATTTATCAGTAGATTTAAGATGATGTAAGGTGTAGGCTAAGATGATGTTTTGATTGTGTTGATTAAAAAGAAAATACAGTGTTAAGACTAATTAACACTTTGTTCTTGTTGCAGGGACAGTGTTCGTGTTCCCTCCGGAGGCGCCGTTTCCTGAAAGGCCTCGCAGCGAAGGTGTGACCTATGTGAATATTCCCATCAGTCCCACGGCCAAGAAGCAGCTCAACTACATGGAGCTGGAGCTGCAGGAGCACGGGGGCCCGGGGCCCCGAGGGGCCGCTGCACACCTCCAGCCCCAGCGTAAGGATGCATCTCTAATCACTCTCAACCTTGTTTTGATCCATGGATTTGATATGAAATAGAAATCTGTGCTTTATAGACACATTAACAAACAAATCCGTCTTGAGTACCATTTCCATAACTGTCACGTTTTGTTTCTCAGACACAAGAACACAAAGTTTCCCTTCTTAATGTGTCCAAAAAGGTTGTTATTAGCACACATTGTGTGTGTCCTCGAGGTGTAGGATCACACACAGTGACAACAACAGTGACAAAATGTGTTTGACGCACTGAGATTCATACGCAACCAGAGTTCCTGATCCTTAAAAGTCAAATTTTTACCAAAATTAAAGCAGCTTTCGTGTAGTTATTGTATGGCAGCTTTTCTCCAAACAACCTTGAAATTTGGCTGTTCACAAAATGAAGACCATGTACTAAGCACAAACTGTCCCAGTGTGAAGGTGGAGATGTTGAATAGCTGCGTTTAGCCTGTTTTGACAGATAATTCCACCACGTTTTCTATGTTTGAGTCACAAGGAGGCAGACAAGCAGAAACCTCAAGTCTCCAAGGGATCGTAGAGTCCTGCTTTCTTCATAGTGGCGCTCTCTCCCATCGACACACATTACGGTCATTTTACACAGTAGATTTACGTACTGCCCATTGGATAGCTGCAAACGCCAATCACCATCGTAAACTAGGAAGTCTGTTAACGGCCGCTCAGATCTCTGTCAGAAATTCATGAAAGATTCATGAGAATTAGTAATGAGGCTCGTTAATAGATTAGATGAAAGCAGATTTTTAATGCCAAAGGTTTTAAATTAAAAGAAACGCCTCTCCTCCCCCATCCCCCCCACCTCCGACTCGATTGAAATGGAAGCAGCGTGACCTCAAGTCCTGGCCTCGTGTCCTCGTCTTTTGTTGGCGTAGATTTCTGGTGGTCTGATCTGAGCCCGGCTGCACAGAAACACGCTTCTTAATAATATATTTTGTGTTCAAAGCCTGCGGACTGGCACAAAGGAGAAGAAAAAAAAACAGAGATATCAATATCAAGCCAAGATGAGAGGTTCGCTCTCAACGCGATTGTCTCTTCTCCCCCCTCCTGCCGCTCCACCCCTGCTAATTCTCCTTTGCTTTGCGCCGCTCCCCGAGTGACGGAGCCGATTTCCTCCCGTCTCACTAAAAGACAGCTGCGTCCTTGTCATCGGAGACGTGGCAGCGGGCTGTAATTGACAGACACGGCAGCTATTAGCGTCGCTGGCCTCCGGGCGAACGAGGAGCCGCGGAGCTCCGACACGAGGGAGGTTAATGTCTGATGTCAGCGGTACAGTTTATATCCCCGGCATGCAGCCTCATTAATCTATCACCTGGGAGGGGAGGGAGGGGAAGGAGGGAGGGGAGGGGAGGGGGGAGTTGCTCCTTTCATGCCAGTGAAAGGGGGTGGAGGGGTCACAGGGCATTCAGATCACAGCTGTGAATTCACCGGATCCTCCTCCAGGGACTGTTGGAAGTGAGGTTTCGATTTCCATCGCCGTCACCAGACTAATCGGTAACTGGATGTTCACGCGCATTCTGCTCCACCTCGACTCCTGAACCCCCCCCATTTTCTCTTTTTTTTTTTTTTTGATTTTCACGCGAGGAAGGGCCGCCAGGTCACTCCCATGCGTGAGGAGCGTGAGGGGAATCTTAAAAAGACGAGCCAGACCAGAACCATTTAGCATACGGAGCCGTCACGCTGGCAGCCAGGGCAGAGATCCCCGTCACTCTGAACCCGCGGCTGGCAGCTTTATTTGGTTGTTTTCCTTCACCTGTCAAACCTCCGGCTTTCTCGAGGTGACGTTTTGTCACCCCCTACGAGCAAAAGAACGAGAACG
The DNA here is from genome assembly GCA_029224185.1 of Karalla daura. Taxonomy (NCBI): domain Eukaryota; kingdom Metazoa; phylum Chordata; class Actinopteri; order Chaetodontiformes; family Leiognathidae; genus Karalla; species Karalla daura. The sequence continues at coordinate 9,425,769 of CM055210.1, read as the reverse complement.
TCCTTTATTGGAATTCCTTTGAAAACGCCAAAGTTAAAAAACGAAAGCACGAACTTTCCAGAGTCCAAGGTGACATCTGCTAACTGGAGCATCTTCATGTTACCACGCTACTAGTTTAGCCATGAGGGACTCCTTGCTTGCATGCAGGTTCATAATCAACAGTGGCGGCCATCTAATGAGGTTAATCAATAAACATCAGTTATATCAGAGACGCAGAGTGCTTCTACAATTAAGGAACAGTTCTGAATCCCCCCCCGGTGCAGATGTCTCCATCTAGTCCAGATGTGCCATCTCGTGATAGACAGGGACGGAGCCTACTTCCAATCGCCTATCAACTCCTCATAGTATCATATTTCCACTAGGTGTGAGGATAAATGGTATGTGTGTGTCCTGTGATGGACTAACTACCTGTCCAGGGTGTATTCCCAGCCCTCAGTGTTCTGGGATGCAATCCAACAGACCCCTATGATGCTACTATAAAGTTAAGTTAGTTTTCCTGGATGGAAAATCAGTTGTTGGAATGATTCTAATAATGATAATCTATTTCATTCATAAAGAACTTTACATTTGGACATATAAAGGTATGATCAAAACAGGTACTTTAAGAATGGTGTAAAACAGAGACAAAAGCAATATGTTGCTATGTAGTTTACTCCTGGGTGGGCCGAGGTAGTGGGTGTAAGTGGAATATAGGGAAGAAGATTATTTGAGAAAAACTATAACATATGCGCAGATAGTTACGAAACATCCTCTTGCAAAGGCTAATTCCATGTTTGGCATTTGTGATAAGATAATGTAACCGTATTAGTCCGTATTAGATCTGAACGCTGCATCTATTCGAGTCAACAGAGCGTCTGTTCTCGTGCCCACACAGGAAAGACCTCCACCAAGTACGCCCAAATCGATATCACGGCTACGGAGACGGCCCACAAGGTCGGCACGCAGCACGCGCTGGGTCGGCAGGAGGGCCTGCACACGCTGGAGCTGAGGAGGAAGGGGACTCCACACTGACCCACTGAACTGTCATCCCAGCAGGAGGCCTCTGTTTAAGATGGACGCACCGCCACCACCAGGCTGTTTCATTGCCTCCGAGGGGGTATTTCTGTATTGTTATTATTATTATTCTTTAAGACTGTTCCTGAAAGGCTCCTCTTGAGGTTTACTGTATGAAATCCTGACTCATGAATTCAGATAGGTCGCTCTGGAAGTTGTCCGCCGGGCGTTCCATTTCCTCTCAGATTTCCTGTTCTGTAAAACTCAAAGCAGCTCCAACGCGGAGCCTCTTCAGGAGGAGGAGGAGGAGGACGAGGAGACGCATTACTATCTCAGGTCTCCTTTGTGGATTCAGGCATCTCATTAAATGGCATTATGTCAGTGCTGCAGCCCTCGGGGCCCAACGTGGAGGAAGGAAGAAGACGTGCCAGGTCCGGGCTGAGTCACTGGCCCCACTAAAGCCCCAGAGCTGGGGCGTTTCACAGCTCTCTCTCTCTCTCTCTCTCTCTCTCTCTGGTCATCCCTAATAACATGCAATATGCTGCTCTTGACCTTGTTTGGCACAGCGAGGCAGGGTGGCTGCAGACGAGGATGCAGGGATGCTGTTTATCATCACGCTCGTTTATTCCTCAGCAGTAAGCACATCAGCGATTCCACACGTAGTTGCACAAAGCTCACTTTTTATAGTATCTTCACATTTGGGGAAAACCTTCCATCCAGTCTTACTCACAGTGCTGCAGAATCTGAGAAAGTAAAGGTTTTTGTTTGGACAAGTCAGAGCGAGGGATGATTAATGGCTATGCTCAATACTTCCACATCAGGTATGGTGTATGAATCCGTTGCGGCCGTTTTTACTTTTTCTGCACCAGAGTTGATGTCGAGCCAAAGTAGAAAGTTATTCATTTCTGTTCTTCTTCAGCGATGAAGAGAAAGTGAAAACTACTGGATTTTCTTGGTCAAACAGCAACAATGTGTGTCTGCCACTCACGAGAAGAGGTTTGAAGTGGGTGAAATCCTTTTTATTGTTATTATTATTATTCCTAATTATGTGTGTGCACATAAGAGCAATTATTGTTTTTAGAGGTAGTTTAGAAGCCTGTATTAGTCTATATGTTGTTTTTGATTCTAACTATACTCGGATTACACTATTTTGATATTTGTAAATATATTTTCTTTCTATTAAGGTGATGGAAATTGTTATAAACGACACATGTGAAGATGTGTATGTACAGTAAAGGTGAACTGAAAAAGATCAAAGACTATGTGTATTTCTTTGGGTGTTTTTTGTTCGGGATACTTAGAAGTTGGTGCGGGTAGGGTATTTCTAGAGCTCCAGGAAAACCATGTTCAGCTCTAAAGCAGTTTCATTCACAAGTTTGCAAGTATTTGCTTTTCTTTAACACTGTATAATAAAAAAAAAGAAAGTTGTGATGCTTTGCACAACATTAAACACTGTTAGAAACCTGCAGATATAGAAATGTTTTACCTCATCAACAACTTACTCTGAATGAAGCAAGTGATTGATTTAAAACAAGGAGCAATAAAATATTAGTACGTTTCCTAGAAACACCATAAAACACTTGCATTTAATGTGGTTTGTTAGTTACATTAGTTAAATTGTGCTTTTTAAGTATGGCATAGTTGCATACTGATCTGCTCACATTATGAAAGAAATCAGTCCATAATTTCTGCAGTGAACCTTTAGAATAATGGAACACCCAAAAGCTCATATAAAATAATTAATCAAATGTGTGTTTCAATGATTACACTTACACTTCAAATAATTTCATTTGCAAATCAATAATACTGATGATTTGGTCTTTCACTCAATCACTCGATTAAAATCTGCTCCCTTCACTCGAGCGTCTGTCTGATGCTAGAGTGAGGGACATTTTTTTGGTCCAATTTTAAGACAATTTAAGTCACATTAGTTGAAAAGTAGAAGTAGTAGAAAATAGAAACTGACGTTAAACGTGGGACATTAACTGAGCCGTTCCCTTTCACCCTGCAGCAGAGTGTGTTAACATTCACTTTGTCTAGACTTTTCCAGATTGTGGTGAAGAGGCGTTCAATAATAAATGGTTTCGTGTGCTGGAGCGAGTTTTACTTACAGGGCTCGCACCTCAGCTGCGGCGCTCGTCTGGAGGCCGTCACGTGACGGGTCCATGGCCGCCGGGGGACTCGAGGTGGTAGCACGAGAGCTTTGGACGAGAAACACATTAGGATGTTTGTTTTTTTGCACGTTAATCACTGAGTTTTATAAACCGTGGCTGAAAATGTCCAGACTGAAACGTCTCACACACAGGGACTATTAGTAATAAGAGATATAAATCTCACCGACTGGGGACTAAACCATGTAATGGAATTTGGTTGTAAAAGATTTTGTCAGAATGTGAGGAATCAATATGGAGATTGATGTTTTACTTGCAAGACTTATATTTTAATATCGTCTTTGCGTGTGTGTGTGTGTGTGTGTGTGTGTGTTGGATTCCTTCACTATACTGATATCACTTGAAAAACTTTGACTCATCTCGTCTTGTTATCTAAAATTTATCCAGGTCCCGAGGCTTCTCCTCACTGTGCGTGATGTGGGATGAGGGTTGTGAAAAGTTATTCCAAAAACCCGCAGACAGCTTATTAACTCTGCTTTCATGCATCATAATGTATAACAAGTTATTGAATCCAGGTCTACACCTACAGAAAGTCCAAAGAACAAAGGCTGAAGGCACAGTGTATAAAAATCAAGGGCCATTCAGTTCCTTCCTTTGTACTGGTTCAATTATCTGAAATCTCCTTCTCCCTTTCGCCTTCCAGAAAATTACATCCACTGAATAAATAATTGGTACTTGCAAGTCAAACTGTCTGCTCGCCTTTGTCAATCTTACACATACTTGTCAGAAAACAAATTCAAACAAGTCGGGCTGATTAATTATTCATGCGAGGTCATTTTTCCCCTGCTTTTTGGTACTTCATCACTGATCTTTGCTGCTCCTCTCATAGGACTCTACAGAGGTAAAGATTAAATGTCATAAATTATGCAGGAACCGTGAGACAGGATTATTTTCAGGCAAAAGCACTCTGAGGCCAGACAGGAAATTCCTGCCGCAAAGTGCATTAATAATTCTTCGAGGAGATTAAATACATCGCTGTTTGTTCAGATGAAAGTAATTAGCGTGCCTCGTGCGTCTGATGTCTGATGAAAATAGCGACTTTTTGACGTCATTGCTGCTGTGAATCTGCGTCTTGTTTGCGTGTTATATGCAGACGAGCTAATGTACAGTGCGAGATGAAAGCGTCTACAGTCAGAGATCATTTAGTTTGTTAACCGGCCGATTAAGAAGATCGCTTCAGATTTCCATATGAGGCGTCTTAATCCTGCAACAACTATCATTATATTTGTGCAATTATAAGACAGAATTACTTTTTTTCTCATTTAAGTGCATGCATGAAACATCGCCTAACTCTGCTTCTTTGAGCGCCTTTCAGCTCAGTGTTTTGGTTCTCCAACTCACTGCTCTCAGACTGCTATTTTCTGTCAAAAAAATAAATAAAAAAGCTCAGAGAAATCCACTTCCACCAGCTGTGCAACTCCGAAACAGCCAGCACACAAAGCAAGCCGCCATCGAGTGAACCTTGTCGAGTTTTCAGAGATAGAAAGAAATATTTCTTCAGGAGCTGGAGCTTAAAATCAACACTGACAGATCAAAACGAGAAGGATTTTAAGCAACTGCTACTTTTGAGTTTATCACAAATTCACATCATTTGAAGGGTGAACAGTACTTCAAGTGATCCCATCATTGCTCTACTCCTAAACAAGCTACAGTATCAGTAAAATGCACATCTGAAAAAGAAACTATATCATTTCATGCATCCTCCATAAAGTCGATAACTGCAGCTCCCGGTAGCAATATACAGTGTCTCGGGAAGTGCCAGTAATGGACCAATGCACTTCACGTGTTACATGATTCATGACAACACACCTGGAGCCAAACGACCTACGGTCCGCGTGATAGCGAAAAGGGTTGATTTAATCTATCCAAGATGCTATTAAAATTTTAGAATTGGGACAAACGCCATTTTCTCACGGACTATCGATCTGCTAATTATCCTCCCTCACTGCGTGATATTGTTATTCCCCTCACTCTTTTCCCTCTCGTTTCAATCAATTCTCCTTCGGTGTAGTGCACGGCAATAAATAAGATTAGAGCGGCGCATGTTCTTCAGGTGGCGTCTGGCAGAGCAAGGACACAGGAACTGGTCATTTGTAGGGTAAACGTCCAGTACAGTGGTGTACTGAAACCCACCAGACCGTATGTCGCAGTTTGTTAATATCGATATGACTGTTGTATCACTGGGGTCGCACTGGGTTGCAGTGACTCATTTACGGAGTCAAACCTAGTTCCTCTCAGAAGGAGCCGGAAAGCAGGCAACATCGCAAGTGTCGAGCGTGGCCTGGCTAAGTGTCGACCGACGGTCTCTTGACTCACGCACTGATGATTGAACCTCCAACCTCGTGGCTTTCTAAGTAAATGTTATGCTTCCACAAATAGCAGCTGATCGGCTTATCTGTCGGAAGTGATTTGTTGCAAATGGTCAAAGCCTGCAGGGTTTGGTAGCATTTCCAAACGGCAACCCAATAAACTCCAGCCACTGACCTTTTTGCTCTGGTCATTGGTTCCTGGTCATTGGCCTTGTTCAGCCCAACTCAATTACAGCTCCTAATGTCTCACACAAACACACAAAGAGCCTCTTGCAGTCAGTGCCCAAGAGGCATTTCAACAGGAAACGCCTTCTTTTTTCTTTTTTTCTCCCCCTCATGTCGTTTCGCTCCCCTGTGCTGCTTCTATCTCTTTGAGCAGCAGGTGTTTTCTCTTGCTCGATGCTTTTCTTGTTTTTCCGCTCTTTCAGATGTGCTTATATGATGATAAAACCTCATACTTTTCCAGGGTTCACCTGGTTTGAAAACAGATAAGAATAAAAACATCATCGTCCTCTCCACAAGACCTCACAGCCAAAATTGAAAATTGCAAATTGTGTTGTTTATCAGTGATGGGACATTAGTTCTCATAATAACATTCATTGACACAACCTGATGAGTGCAACGTTTTCACTTTGAATCATTAGTACAGTTTGTATAAGAATGAACAAGTCATTACATTTTTGTAAAAGTTGAGTCCAGTTCTTTCTATCTATGCCTCCTGATGTCCGCACCGACATATGAAACTAATTTTAAGAAGGTGGAAAATGATTCAAAAGGAGATAGAGAGGGGCTTTGAAAAGGTTTCCTGGGGGCTAAATGTTCTGTACTGGTCCCGATAATAGCACACTGTGGGGGACTTTTGGACGTAATCACTCCGGCTCCGACAAAATTCGATCCGTCATTTTTCAATCTCTCATTATCAGTTAAGATGCTTCAGGCTGAGCTCCTAATCTGCAGCTCTGATTCACTCACTTGCACCTTAGGGAGAGAGATGATGGTGGCGCCAAATGTTGATTGGACCATAGCAGCTCAGGCGAGACATACACATGAGAAACTTTAAACTCCATCAGATCACTTCCAGAAATCGTGTGAAATGGACCCACACGCAAGTCCAGACCTCCAACGGGCCATTGTTCAATGATATGCAAGTCTGCAAAGACACACATCAGCAGACTGTTCTCATCAAATACGAGTAATTACACCAATATAGGAATTATTACAGAGAAGTTGCAAATAATTATGTCAAGAATTTGAGATATTAAAAATGAACTGAATAGCATTAAGGAGTTACCGGAGTCAGTGTTAATTTAAGTGAGAAATAAGGTATTTTTGGCTCATATTACGTAAGAATTTCACCAAAGGTCCACCAGTGGCTGTTCCCAAATCGTCCCAACAAACAGCCCAACAAGAAATAAAAGACACAATGAGTGGAGATAATGTAACTCAGGAATACTCCACCACTTCTGACCTCGTTTTTGTCTGTGACGCACCAGATGAGCCGTGTTGCTACGATAGGCCTCGTTTGGCTGCGAGTTACGTAACGCGCCAAATGTGTGTGTGTGTGTGTGTGTGTGTGTGTGTGTGTGTAGGGGGGGTTGCTTTCTCCGTTCACAGTGAACAACAGCGAATGTCCAGCCAAACACAAACACTTCATCTTGATAATCTGATGCTCGTCTGCTGCCTGTTAGTGAGAGGAGGCGAGACAAAGAAAAACAAAAAAATAAAAAAAACAACTAAAACCTGTTAAGTGGCTCAGAGAACAAGTGCAACAACAACAGTCCACTCAGTGACATCATTACCCCGCCACTACAGCACAGCCACGTTTTTGCCTGCTTTTGTCTAGTCTTCAGCACCCATTGTTTTCTATTGCATTGGTTCTATTTATCGTTTAACGGGATAAATCGAGGCGCTGATGGCTGGAGATGACAACCTCCGCTGAGAGCAACTCGAATGTTTATGAGTGGCGCACTCGACGGCATTGATAGATGTCAGCTTGCCTTGTGATCGCTTGGGTTGACAGTAGCCGACACAGGTCTCTCCAAACATAACTTTTTGTTGTTTTATCTGCTGTCTCTCTTGGTTTGCTTGATGTTTCTGCTAAATTCTAATAAAGATCTGTGCTTTATTTTCTCTAGTTCTGGAATTTCTTGCAGGGTTGGTAAATTAAAATGAGTCTCAAGCAATTATGTATTATTATGTATCATAATAGCCGTCGTTATTGGATCTAGATGGTGTGTTTGCAGTTCAGTGTGTGCTCAGATGGTTTGTGTTTGCCTCATTATGCCACATTATGAGTGAGCTGGGACACAGTAACAGGTTGAGTCCAGGGTGTAGTCAGCGCCTCCGTCCATTGTTTGCTGTGATAGACTGCAGAAGATCCTGCAAAATCATTTCATCATTAAGACAAACAATGAGATGGGTGATAACTGGGCGTGTTATAAGTTCGAACGTTTTTGTAGTTTACAAGACCACTCAAAGCAAATGCCGTATTTACCCATCCAACAAGCAAACCTGATCTGAGAGCATAAAACAAAAGTGCTGTCATCAACTTCTTTAATTTGACAAGTACTGCCAGTTCTCCACCACAGATACAACAAAATGAATAGATGGTGAAATGGCTCATTTCACAAACAGTATACAAATGAGACAAGGTCAAACACCTCATTCAGGAGCTGTCAACACTTGTCATTGTCTTTTGAGTGAGTTTGTATTTCATTTTGTTTAAAAACCACCCATCAAACGTTCAGCACAACACGTCCAAACAGTGGCGCCAGCTGAGGTGCAATCCTCACCCAGGAGAGATAAACATAAGAAATAGTTTTTTATAACAAATTGGATGGATGAAGAATGAAGCTGATGAGTTTTTAAGCAGTGGTTTTTGTTCAACTCAAATGTCGAACATTTTGCAGACAAGGTGCATCGCCTCATCCAGGAGCTGTCAGCACCTGTCACTGACAAACAATAGGAGCACCTGAGGTAAGTCAAGTCAAGACATGTTGTTGTTTTCACTCTTTTTAGCGTCTCTTGTTGTTATGCGGGGTCATCACAAGCCACTGTTAAGGGTTAAGTCCTGCTTTAGTCCGTTTCCTTTGGATCCATATTTTAGACTATAGCAAGGATTATGTTTTTTGTGATTTGGATCCATTTCACAGAGTTCAGTCATGCCTTCTTCCTCCACCACCATAATCCAACCACCACAGGTTGCATTAAAAGTAAATACGGGTCCAGAGCAGAGGTGCTGAGATACATCCTGGCTGACACATACTGACAGAGTGTGACATGCTTATAAACGCACACCATCACCTGCCTGGCTGATTGAACAACCTCTATACTTCCTCTTGCGTTATTATCATCCCAGTTTCCCAGCTTTATAAATCCCATCTCTTTGCTTTATTATTGTTTGGAAATGTGACAGCGCTGTCTGAAACAGTCATTTAAATATTTTATTTATGTCTAGGGAGCACAGAGGTTGACAGGATTGAAAAGTCGAGAAAAATACAAACTCAACTACAGTCTCCGTGGGAGTACTACAGGTTAAAAACTTCTTCGGGCTCCCTGTTGGGCTTTTCACAGAGCTGAAGGGGAAGCTGACACACGCTGTGACACAGCATTTGATTAGCTCCTCAAGACAGAATCAAATGAGACACACAGACGCGTACACACACGCACGGTAAGGCTTGATATTTTGAGATGAGTCACGAGGTTTCACTGGTCTAGGCTGAGAAAATAGACCATCGCTCAGCAAAACGTTGGCAAGATTACCTCTCTATAGTCGGTACCTGTGACTCTCATCTGACAATGTTATGCTGACATTTTTAATCCAGAGGCGAGGACTTCAACGTGCACAGCTGTGCTTTGCGTGTTTTGCTTTTGCCGCCTGTTTCCAATGTGAGACAGGTTCAATAATATAATTTGGTAGCTTTAACCCTGTTCTCTATGCAGATATGCGTGCCAAAATTGAGCTAGTCATGGATGATTTACTCAGGCAAGTCTTTTGATCTCATGTCTCCAATGCTTCTGCTGTGCTGCACTACTCTATACTATCTACCTTTTCTGTTATTAGATTTTTTGAGATTTGTCGAAAGTGTGTGTATTTAAGAGGATAGCTCAGCCTTATTCTTTATTTCTTCTAAAAAGAGTTTGATGACACTGATGCCTGAAAAGCAAATATGAAGCTGCAATACACGACATAGAACTATTTATGCTGGGCTGAGGCAAACTGTTAAGATAGCCTAATATGGTACATTTTATGTATTACAACAAAATGATCTTGATAAACTCATTATGACTTTTATCATTATTTGTACAAAGAAGAGACCTCCATAATGACAGCATAGTGAACTTGTTTTCATTGGATTGACTTTTCACTTAAGTACAAATGCAAATGATAATGAACTGAGTATTCAAGAGCTCGTTTCTTTATGCTAAGCTAATGGAGCCGCAGCTCTGGCCTCCTGTTTAATTTACCTCAGTTGACTTCATTTAAAACCATCCAGAAAGTACAGCCAAACATCCAGCTTGCAAAGAAGAGGGAAAAAAACTGCTCAACAATACAGTTCCAATCTGTATTCAGTGTGTTGCTGTATAAATAATAAATGAATCTAATTAGTCTGAGGCATAAACTATTAAATAAGGGACGAGATGTCGTCAAAGTTGAGCTGAGGTCATTTCACCACACTGCAACAATGTGTCCAAGAAAAGTCCTTGCATTAAAGTGGCCATCAAAATATCAGAAATAGTATTTTATACTCAAAGTGAAGTCTTTTTAGTAGTAAAGTATGACTGTTATTTACTGCCATTGAAGGTACATAGGTACATATGCAAGTAATAGGAATGAAGTTGCTATTCCCCTGCAACCATTATTTCTTTTTACCAGCTATCTTGAACAGCTCTTTTAAAAATTTAGCCAAGGTAAAAGGATGGAAATGGATTTTTTTTTTTGTTCAGACTTGAAATTTTATGACTTTCTCCTAAAGTGACCCTAATATTACACACACACACACACAAACTCACACAAACTTTCTCCTGCAGGTCCATCATCAGCTAATCCACACACAGAGTGTCTGATGCACGTGCTGCTGATGACAGCGCTCTCACTTCTCTGTGTGCTGGAGCTGAGAGCACGTTTCATCCGTAAACAAGCTGAAGAAGAAGGAGATGGACAGGGATACAATCCACCTAGAGATGGAGAAACCCTTCAAGATGAATGAGACATTTTTTTGTTAAAAATGACAAGGACAAGATAACATGGTCCTTTTCATCATGACAACCAGAGCATGATTGTAGCATGAAATAGTCCCACCAGATCTTGTGTGGTCAAGATGTGCCTTTACCCATTTGAGGACATTGCATGGATGGAGAGATACAAGCTGAGACTGCAACAGCTTTCGGGGAGGCAGAGAGTGGAAGGGCATTTTTTATGTGCCGCTGAAAGTCTTTCAAGGGTTCTCGAGAGTGAAAGGGATTGATAACCTTGAGTCAAAACCTGCAAGATGTGTAACAGACCAACTAGCTGCCATAAAAGAGGACTGGGACAAGTGGGTGAAGCGGCTGCCATAGAGGTGGGTTAAATGAGTTTGTTTACTTAAACAGGCATGCAGGGACGCATTTACGTAGTTCATATACCGAGAAGGATGTGACCCACCTGACCTCCACAGTAATCACACACCTGGGTAAACATCTATGTAGGTCATCAAGGCAGTAAAAGACACAGTAAGACAGTGTCAACATTGCTGTCACACTCCGGTAACTTCTTTGCTCCTCTGATTGATATCTGATATTTGCAGAGTAAAGACTTGACATGATTGAAGTATACTGACTTATGCTGAGGATCCCATCTTAGCTAAAGCATACGTTATATAAGAGGGACGATCAAAAGCAAATGAAATAGTTTACTGACATACATTGACTGTTTTTGTCCTTGAAAACTTTAGAAATAAGCAAGAAACTTCAGAGTCCATCACCTACATGTCGGTGACATTCAGAAAACAAATATTACTGAGCATGTTAATGCAAAGGCCATCGCTGCTGCCATGCACACGTTATTGAGCTATTGTCTTCAGAGCCGGCTGTTGAATTGGCAGCTTCGGCGCTGCTTCAATTTAAATAACAATTTATTCAAAATGCAGCGTTTTAAAAGCCACTCCAATCCCTTCCCTTTTCTCCCTTTTGTCTTCGCTTGCACACAAAAAAGCAGATGAGAGGGAGCTGTCACAGCTTGCCACCTCCAACAGATTTGAATAATGGAATATGGAGTTTTTAATGAAAGGTCCCTTGGGAAACTTCAGCTAGTATATTTGGAGGCACGGCTTCACTAAAAATATATATCGACGTGACATGTTGTCAAGAGATACTGGCTGTGCACTTACTGTACAACGCAGTAGGCGTATTGACTTGGTGTGAAAGAGGAGACAGAAACCACGGTCATATCCAGGATTGATTAGGCTTTACAGCTTCCTACATACTCACAGAGAAGATGATGATCCTTGAGAGATAAAGGAAATGTATCTTATTAAATGAAAATGTACTGAGTGCCCCTCACATGTTATTGTGGATAGACAGTTAATTCCATTTCTTTTTAATGACACCACTGTCAAGCTTATAGACTTGGACACAATAGTGGGGTTGTGTTGAAACAATGCACATTTGACTTGCATAGATGTCAAATCAATACCACTCCTTTAGGGCTGTGTGTGTGCAGCTACTTAGCTTAGCCAAGCATAGCTTACAAAACCAGCTCTCTCTATAGCGCAACATAGCACCTCATTCGGGTAATTTGTGCTTTTTGGTGTGCTTAATATCGCAAGCCACCTCACATTGTCCACACTTTCACAGCTGTTCAAATAAGTTATGTGATATTTGAAATTAACTTTCTCATTCAGAGACACTTTAATTTAATGAACTTCAGAGGTGCGGGCAGGCACCTATTTGAAGTCTTAATGAGGACTTTCACAGCACTTTCTCTCGTTTCCCTCTTTTCTATTTGCAGGTGTTTGTAAAACTATGTCTTTTGTAGATTGTCTCATATAGGGGCTTTAATTTTTCTCTTTCCAGAACTCACTCACTATGATAAGGACGTAGCTGTATGTTGGCTTGTCAGACATATGAGCCAACACGCAGCATTTCTAGGAACTGTGAACCATGTGATATGCACGCAATGCAGAGAAAATGATGCCTGAAACTGAGACCAATATATACTGTAGACCAGTAGATGCAAACAGGAGGCTAAGTCAGACAGGTTTTATTGTTGGTTTGGTTTCACTCTGGTGAAATCCCCAGCTCTATAAACATGATATTTCAGGGAAAATAAAACTACATCAAGCAAAGGAAAAGCTGAGTCAACATAAGACAATTATGAGTCCCAGCAGTATAACTGAGATACCATGCTCCAGGACAATAAAGAGTTACACTCTCACACTCACACACACACACACACACACACACACACACTGCTCTGCATGAATGAATTTATGTATAAAAGCAATGTTGCTGAGTGGGTATGAAGATGGAAAACACTGATACAAAGAACACCCCATTATAATTGCAAAGTTTGACGGCCGTGTTCCTGGCCTGCTTACAAAAAAAGATAAATCAGATAACCACAGGCTTCCTGGATGTCCCGATAAGAGGCTTGATAATGGATTGAAGTGGGGGACAGAATCGATACGACTGTCCCCACTCTGGGCCGGGAAACCAGGACTGGAGAGAAGACTGTACCTCGGAAATCTACGAGGGAAGGCCTACGGCCTTCCAGGAAATCTGACTGAATTGTGGGTGCTAATTCTGCGGTCACATTAGTCATTTGTGTGACTTTGTTACTGGAAGTCTGTTATGCCGGATGCCTCATTAGTGATTGTTTTAATTTGATTTTTATGGAAACTAGAGGCAAACATGTTGCAATATTTGTAATAAGCATGCGATTGATGTTGCTTTTGAAAGATTTATTCATATATTCATTGATAAATCCTAAGATACCGGACTGCAATAACACTGAGGACTAAAAACTTGGTCTTCAATTACCATTAAGTACCACTGCAAGGCTTACAGCAGAAAACTCAAAGGCAGAAACACTGAAAAGGGTTGATTAATATTAAATCGACAGCTAAATGTTTGATAAATTGTGGTGTACAAAGTAAAAATTAAAGCACGGCGCCTCTCTGTATGCATTGACTTGACATTTTTCAGAATAAATAGTTAAACAATGAAAGAATTAGTCCGTGCTAGGCAGAGAACTGAATCTGTAAAAGATGTCGTGTTATTATTTTCTTGGAGATTTTACATAAAAATTTCAATATGTTGACAGGCCAGTCAGTATTTCACAGTCGCTGACCTACGATTGGACAGTTAAGGCTTTGAGCAACGGATTACTGCGACTGCCACTGAAAAAAAATATATGTATAGTCAAATATTAATTCCTTGCTCATTGTTGAGATCCTTTGTGCCACAACTCGAGCTGCACATTAATCGAGGCCAAATTCAGAAGTCTGACTGAATGAGATGCAGCCATTCAAATTAACAATACATCAAACACTTACACAACCTAAAGGACAAGGAGCAAGAGCTACAAACTGCGTCAAGACAGCACCCTCCTTTACCTGAACAAGGCAGACAACACCTCTGAGACACAAATGTCCATAACACGTTTTTAATGATTCGCCAAACATTTTTACTGTGAAGATATTAGTATCTCTTGGAGACAGGCTTAGTGATCCCCCCCCCCATTAATGCAGGCTGCAAATGATGCACGCTCTTCTTTGTCCTTTGTCCAGCAGGTAGTGATATCTGGGAAACAGCAGGAGAGCTTTCAAGGCAACAATCACCATGGCAGTCAGGAAGGGCACCAGGGGACAGCAGCAGATGCACTGACTCTTCAAAGAGTGCCCTATGACCCCCTTTTAACCCAAACCCATGTGTCAGGAGTCCTTAAGGCACACATGAAAGCAGCAGAGTAGACACGACTAACATACTGAATATGCTCCGGCTTGGAAGGATTTGGTTATGCTTCGGGATTATCGATGCTGAAATGAGCAAAAGAGGTGAAGCTTGTTGGAATTTAAATAGCACTGTTAGAAAGAGAGGAAGATTTCCTCCTGTGGAGTCTTTTACATTCAAGGTATATTCCAGCTTTTATGAATAACCCGTTTTTTTTTTCACTGCAATGTTGAGGTGAAAAAAAACCCACTTTAATCTTTAAGAAAAAGACAGAGGCAACCCCATCCACGGTCACCCAAGAGCAGATGGACACTTGTCCCTGCAGCAAGAGAGCCAGGGAAGCTGCTGATCCTCAGGCACAGTGGTGTGACTTATCTTTGCTCGGACATGGTTTAGCACTTAAGTCTAACTGCTGTTTGTACCTATGAGGGTGCAGAGAATCGTAAAGAGGAGGGAAAAAAACAACAACATGGACCTCAAACTGCAGCTCTCAGAGGGTGAAGCAGCTGCAATTTGAGGTATTGAGAGTCTAGTTGATTTTGGTGGAGAATAGCAAACTTTTCTTTGTTTCCCCCCCCGAAAACTGTCAGAGTAGCTCATCTCCTGGGTCTACAATCCCCCAACTTTTCTGTTTGATGTTTTTTTTCCACTTTCAGGGGAATTACAGTTAACCACAAGCTGCACATCACCTCTCTACCTGCTCATGCTGATTAAAATGATGGGCCTCAAGAACATTTAACGAAACAAATGCCAGTTTAAGGTCAGCATCTTCACAGCAGTAACCATTGAGTCAACTTCCACTCTGTGAATTAAATATCAGTGTTAGCAGAAGCTGTCAATGAGGACTGCAACACCCTCTGGAGTCTTCCTTACACCCCTGATTAATATCAGACTCGCTGTTTACGTTCACTCCTCTGCATCAATTTACCTTTAACTAATCTTCCTACTGAGTCAGTCACACATTTACCTGCCACTTGAAAAAAATAAATGATGACCTAATCATCATTTATTAATATAAAGATTATTCTCCTTCTCAGCTGGAGAGGCTGAATATTTTTCCTCCCTAAATGTACACTGAAACTAAGGACAGAATTAAGATGAGATGCACATGTTGAGTAATGAGAATAGCTTGCTAAAGACCATGTTGATGTATTACAAGGTATATTAACTATACTAACAATTTTAGAGCAACATTGTCCCAGGTATGCACTTGCAGTTAAGATGAATGATACATAGGGTGAAAAATTGCTCATAAAACTGCTTGAATTGCTCATATTGCACATTATTTCTTGTGGTTTAACTGTCATTATTTATCATTTTGCAGTTGCTGCTCCTCTTCCACACTACCTCGAAGCATTTGACCTGCATTAAAATTGTGCTAAAGTGCTTGAGAATCCATTTCTCTTCCAAAGAAAAAACAGTCGAAAAATGATAGCGAGTGGGGCCAGTGATGCAAAACCAAACATCTCTTTTTGAGAGTTTTGATGTTGAGTCCCATAATTCCACAGCAATCCCGCCTGTCTGAAAGTCTAAAAGGTCTCAGCAAACCCTTGATTTGCTGGAGTGGGCAACTCCAAGCCAATTACCCATTTTGTCATGTACGGAATACATAACAACGTGTTTGCATTTAGAGAGTTCCAGTCAAAGGGAGTGTGGTTGAGGTTACGTACCATAATTATTCATTTGCTCAACACAAATTTCCCTCATGTGCTCTCCTCACAATGATGCAAACATTACCTGACATTTCAGGGAGTCAACAGCCATCTTCTTTTCTGAGCCTTGGCCTTTCCATGGCTTGACATTTATCCCACACTTGATTGGTAGAAGGAGAGGAAGTACTTTAACCTGCTATGCACTCCCCACATATACCTTGTTCCCCTTGTCTCTTTCAATTAAGGACTCTGCCCTCGGGGCTGCCTTGAAAACGCTCTGAGGCTTTAGAGCTTCTTGTGTGGCCCAAAAAAAAGGGCACAAATTTAGAATTCATGGCATTTCCGCTCCCATGAAATGGATTCAACATGCAATTACTTATTGTTTGGACAAATCAAATGGTGTCCAACACAGCGTCCCATGCGTAAGTGGAAATGAAGTTTTCAGGCTTGTCACCGCGATGTTTGGTTTTAATTAAAATCAGAGAGGTTGAAATGCATTCTGTGCACAATATGTCCTATGATTCATAGCAAGCCTAATCAAGTAATAATCAACTGAGTGTGTCTCTCTTATCAGGCCCGAGGCAAGTGGAATAAATTTGTTGTCAAGGACTTTTCATGATAAGATGGACTGAGGAAAGAAATGAACCCATCTCTCCCATCTTACCATTAAAAGAGTCTGAGGCTTATTTTATTCTGATGTCCAGCCTGATTACAGTTTCTCCTGCTCAAGGCGTTCTCTTTTCAGCTACAGGATGATACAGTTAAAGCCACAGTACATATATGTATATATATCAGGGTGGCAGTGAGGATGAATGAATACTGCAAAAGTGAGATGCCAAACTGTCTAATATCAAACAGATCATTACCCCTGGAGGCACTGTTTGAATAAGAATATATTAGACAGTGAAGTCTGGACCTCCGGGGACAATGATCTAATATAGTTAACTTGGTCACTTTATTTCCATGGAACATGAGCACATAGAGATGGTATTATTAGGTGTAGAGCAAAATGCGATGAGCGCTTGAGATGACTCGGGTGTCTCACACGTCTTATGTTTTTCACTTATTGAGTTAAAAACAACCGCAGGTTTCCATTTCAGGCTTCAGTTGTATTTATTCGCCGGTTTAATACGTCAGCATCTACTAGGCCGTAGTTTTTACCAGTCCACGTTGATTGACGAGATTTTGGTGCATTTTGTTGGGCGTGTGACTCTTTAATCCCCGCCCTTATACTTAAACCACTTGAACTCTGACTTCAAGAAAGCTTAGATGTAAAAGTAATTTCTTGTGGGGTATCTGTCCATTTGCCACTGACCAGCATTGAGGAACACTAACCCTCTAACGACTGACGATTTAGCATCTATCGCAGTGGGCCCAGCAATCATAGATTCATTTGCAACTTGGAATCACATGAAGGACCTGTAAACCTGATATATATACATCAGTAAATTTTCCCTGAAGCAACTCCAATCAAACTCTAGCTTAGCTCAAATCTGTGGCAGTTGGAGGAAGGGAGGGGTGGGGGGGGCTGACATTACAACATTACGGGAAGTGAGGCAAAGATCTATTAACCCTCACTTTCTGAGGGTTTCATTATTACCAGAATGAGCCATTGCACAGCTAGTGGGATTCAATTTGTCGAGTGACTCTGTTGCCTTTCTGGAGCGGTGATGGCGAGCACGTCCGCACACGCATTAGCCCCCCCACCCCCACCCCCTGCTCACTGAAGTGCTCCCAAGCAAGCGGCTTACTGCGGGCGGGCAGATAGAGTTGTGGAGACATCAGGGGGATGGCGGTGATTCATTATTTCATTTCGACGCAGCGCCACGCTTTATTTGCACAGATGTTCAGAGGATCTGCCGATGTGTTGCGTTGCCGAGCCGCTCACAGCTCAGTGAACTGATAAGTGTCGGGACAAAGCAGTCAGTCTTGTTTGCACTACCCTCTTCTCCTGCCCACAGTGACAGGATAATGTGAGGGGGTGACACTGACCTCCTGCCCAAACCGACAATTATTTCCTGTCGGAGCCACATAACTCTTTCCCCTCAGTGAGTAACTCAAGGGGTGTAAAACTACGAGCTGGCATGTAATTGCATTCGATGCTCTCAAAAGACAATTCTCATAAGTTTGTCGGTCGTTGTTGTCACTGCTGTGTATCCATGATGACCTGATCGTGTTCTAGATGTTTTCCAGGAGCAGGGAATAGTTGGTCCTTAAAACATTTAGGTTTTGAAAGTGGATTCAACTTGACATGTAGTTGCTCTCAATCTGTTACCAGGGTGTCTAAACCCACAAGTCGTTTGCATGAACAACACAAATTAACATATGAGAGTGAATTGTATCTTGTCACTTGAGTCCAGTGTTAATATGTATGTAACTTTTTCTAGTGAGTTTGTGCTCCAAAAGTGCAGAGTCCAAAACAATACTGACTCACTCACTCACTTTTACATATTTTATTAAATGTAAATGTTGCATATTAATTGTTTCATTCATTTACTTTCTCCACTTGTGTCCGTAGAAGGCAAGACACAAGTCCTCTGTCGTCTGTGATAATGCACACATTGTACACCAGTCAGTCTCACACTCGCGTCGTGGGACAGTGTAGAGTCTCCAACTGAACTATAACATTAGAAACATGAAATAAAAAAAGCAATTTATTTATCCCTGAAAGGAAAATAGTGTGTCCAGCAGCCAAAGAAACACGAAAAACATCTCCACAACACGCAGCAATCGTCACACAATGTTCAAAGAAACTACAGTTGTAACATGATAAAATATAATAAGAACAGTAGGCAACAATAACTCAAGTAATTAATATAATGAATGAGTAGTAATAATTCCTACTAGATGAGTACTTTATGTACAGCAACAAAAACTACACAGATTACATTCACAACAACAGTTGTCCACAGAGAAAACATGATAAGTAATAATGCGATAAGTAAACAACAACGAGAATGAGAATAATAATAATAATTAAGACATAAAATAGATTTAAAAAAAGCATGCTTTTGGACTGGAGAACTGGAAGAAAGTGCAGAAATAACACAATAACACAAAAACTCCACCTAGAAAGGCTTTTGATCTAGCTAACAGTGCTAGCCACCATGGCACAGAGCCACTGAATGCGTATCCATGGCAACCGCCTTCTGTGATGTCACACTCGCAGGAGAGCACCCTACTCACTAGTATGACTGAGCACGACCGTGACATCACACTACTCACGAGTATGACATCACGCTACTCACTTCCAAGCCCAGTCTAAGGGAAAAAAAGATCAAAGCAAAAGGATTTCAGAACATTGTAAGTAGAAGAGTTTTCAGAGGCAGACTGCTTCTCACAGAACACTTAGTGTCCACACACGTCCATTGTTCACACTATTCACACTACTACTACTACTACTACTACTTCTACTACTAATATTATCCACACTACTGTAGTAATGTTCATCTCGCAACTCCAAACCAAAGCCACCTACGAGCAGGAGGAGACACCTAGGCCACCCTCCTGGCATAAAGATATGCCATTGTCCATGTACAGTCCTAGAGTGCAAGCCATCTGCCAGAAGAAAATCTTACCCCCCATTAGAAAGGCAGAAATGGCAAAACAAATTCCACATCAGACCATAAGACAAATTTCCCCCCAAATCACTGAGCCGCCAAAGCCCCAGTGTGCCCCAGCACCAATATACAGGAGGGGAAACTTTCAGAAACTGTCTGCATTGCCCACTCCAATTAGTGCCCCACCCGATCCACTGGGTTTACCAACTAGGAAAATTCTCCCCCCTCTCTCACAGAGTCAGGCCCCTAACAAATCCAACCCTCTGTGTACCCCAGCCCCAGCAACCTGGGGAAAGAAGGTTCTCCCTAAAATATCACCCAGTAAGCCATCCCAACCTCACTGTATGGCAGCAACTCCAGAGAAGACCTTCCGTTCTCTCACTCAGAGAAAAGAGATGTCCTTGCTGTCCCAAGGTACAGCTGTGTCCCCTGATCTGATGAAAATCTCATCATGCAAGACACAGGTGGTGCTGGACAAGACCAGCAGCAGCAGGTCTCCCGAAAGCCCCATAGAGGCATATCTGATGAAGAAAAACGCTGGAGGTGTTCAAGGAGAAGCTGTCTGCATGGGGTCAGAGAGGCTTCCTGTCTTGCAGAAGAGTAAAAACACCACGGTTAAGATCAGGACCAAGCCACAACCACACACCCAAAACCAGATGTATCTTCCACAAATCTCAATGCGGTTTAACGCCACTGAGCCATCAAAGCCTGAGTGCGTCCCGCCACCAGCAACTCGAGGACAGACTGCTCTCCCTAAACGGGAAACCCCGACAACTCCAGACAAGAGTTCTCACCGAGCTCTTTTGAGGAGGAGGGAGATGTCTCTGCTCCAGGGTGAAGATGTGACTGATCTGATGAAAATCACATCAGTGAAGACACCGGTGGCGCTGGACAAGATCAGAAGCAGGTCCCCCAGATATATAGTGTTGGGGGACCTGAGGGAGAATGCAGGTGATGCAGAGAAGAACCGGGAAATGAATTCATCTCCTGAACGTCTGCCTCCTGTCAGCTCAAAATCAGAGCTACCTCCCCTTGGCATCAGAGGATGTGCGAAAAAGCCCTCCGAAAAGAGGCATAGAGGCTCAGCAAAAGCCGTAGTGAGGCGTGCTGAGTAAGAGTGATTAGTCACTCTAAAAGCAATTTAAAGCGGGTTTTCTCCTTGGATATAGGTTTCCTCCCACTGTAAACTAATTTTGCACAATATGTGTAAATGTTAGTTTAACAGTAAAAAAACACATTTTAATGTAATCACTTATAATCAGTTTTCATTCAACGCTTTTTAAAAAATTTTGTCCGACACGTTTTAGATGTTTCCTACTCCAACACACCTGATTCGATCTAATAATCCAACTGAATCTGACACTCTAGTTGACCCCCCCCTCCCAAATTGTTCAGGCATGATGCATGATTTATGTCTTTATGTTTGTTGTTTATGTTTGCAGTTGCACAATTTGCAGTTAAACAAAAAAAAGAAGTGTGGCTATTAACAAATCTCTATAGGAAAGTGGTAGTAAAAAAAGTTTTCAGCCTTAATTAAAATGAACAAGCTGACAGCTAGTGGTCATCTTTAGGTGTTCAAGGAGGCCTACCATAGAAGCTAAATACGTCTTCATCATGTTTGTGTCTATCCCAACAACAGGATATTAAACTCCTGTTACACACAGCATGCCATTGCAGCAATTTAACAAGTGTAATACAGTCCATATCCTGCAGTCAGTCAAACAACTGGCCACATATACTAAACTTTATTGCTCCCTGTTATCCCTGACTCGCTCAGGGAAATTTAGATTTCCAGTAGCATAAAAAATAAGATGGCACAAAGAGAATAAACAATGTGCATTAAAAGATCTTTTCAAAGAAAAAAAGAAAAAATATATATAGTATATAGTATAATATAGTACATATAAAGCATTCAAAACACAAAATGCTGTTTTAAAACAAGCCCATTCATCATCCACTCAGTTTTTTGTTGTCTGTGCAAAATGTTTCTGTCAAAATATCAGCTGTGTATTTCAAATAAAACAATGATAAACAAATAAATAAATAATGTATTAAATTACTATAAAAAACATTAATTAAAATGGTTCAAAAAGTTTTCACGAGGGCAGCGGCTGAGGCTTGTGCACACATGATGTGAGGATTTTCCCTCTCAGGGTTTTACTTGGGAGTCATTCCTCAGCTGATGCAAGGGTAAATAAAGGGTAGGGGGTGTCTATCATTGTAACTACTTATAACTACTGTTACCATTGTTAAGCACATTGAGACAGACAAAAACAAACTACCAAGTTTTGTTCAAACACATTTAATCATCTCCTTCATCATCTGCATCACCTTTACTTATCACTGGCCATCATTTTTCAAGCGTGTGAGTGCCACAGTTTGGGTTGACACTTGCCCACAAGTGTCTACAACTTCTGGTTTTCTTGGTTAAGTGAGGTTTTGCCACAATGAAATGTTATACTAGATCAGACCTGGTCTATGCAAGTTTCATATCAGTGTGGACTTTCAGTGATGTTTATGGTTGTGTTAGATTAGGTTGTGTTAATTGTTGTTTGATCAAACAGCCACGTGTATATGAAATGGAAATGTGGATTAAAATAATGACGATTTGATGCTGAAGCCGTGATGTTACAGTAAACATCACAGTTTGTGTTCAATCAATCAATCGATCAATTAATCTTTATTTAAAGAGCACATTTCATGCACAAGGCAAACTCAGTGTGCTCTACTGCAGTTATTGCAGTGATGTTGTGTCACAAAGATAGACACCCTTGCCTTATATGCCCTCACATCAGCTGAGGAACGACTCCCAAGAAAAAAAAGGGGAAAAAAATTGAGAAACCTCAGGGTGACAGACAGAGGAGTGGATCCTCACCCAGGACCAGCAGATTCCAGACACCTCACCTCACCCAGGACGGGCAGGTGGGCACAGACAGAACAGACAGACAGACAGAATAATTTACAGCACATAGGTTGCAGGTAACATGTCTAGGATGTGCAGGCACACACAGACATGACAGACAGACAAACAAAACAGATTACAGTGCATAGGTTACAAGTAACATCTGGGACGAGCAGGCACAAACACAACAGACAGACAAGCAGAACATTTTGCAGATTACTGGTTGCAGGCACTATACCTAGTGTTGCCAGGGTTTAAGTCGCTTGGCACTTAAACCAAAATGTGGTTGGACTAGGTATTCTTCTGGGTATACAATAAAATACATATCAAGAGGGCTGGAAAAGTGTATATGACTAGAAATGTTTCAATGTCTGCAGTGTCTGGCAAATATATGCAATACAGAGGTGTCAAGTGTTTTGTGTTACTTCAAATGTGCTGAAAGATGTCTGTCAAAATATCAGCTGTGTATTTCAAATAAAACAATGATAAACAAATAAATAAATACTGTATTAAATTACTATAAAAAACATTAATTAAAATGGTTCAAAAAGTTTTCACTAGGGCAGCGGCTGAGGCTTGTGCACACATGATGTGAGGATTTTCCCTCTCAGGGTTTTACTTGGGAGTCATTCCTCAGCTGATGCAAGGGTGAATAAAGGGTAGGGGGTGTCTATCATTGTTGTTACTACTTATAACTACTGTTACCATTGTTAAGCACATTGAGACAGACAAAAACAAACTACCAAGTTTTGTTCAAACACATTTAATCATCTCCTTCATCATCTGCATCACCTTTACTTATCACTGGCCGTCATTTTTCAAGCGTGTGAGTGCCACAGTTTGGGTTGACACTTGCCCACAAGTGTCTACAACTTCTGGTTTTCTTGGTTAAGTGAGGTTTTGCCACAATGAAATGCCATACTAGATCAGACCTGGTCTATGCAAGTTTCATATCAGTGTGGACTTTCAGTGATGTTTATGGTTGTGTTAGATTAGGTTGTGTTAATTGTTGTTTGATCAAACAGCCACGTGTATATAAAATGGAAATGTGGATTAAAATAATGACGATTTGATGCTGAAGCCGTCTGTGATGTTACAGTAAACATCACAGTTTGTGTTCAATCAATCAATCGATCAATTAATCTTTATTTAAAGAGCACATTTCATGCACAAGGCAAACTCAGTGTGCTCTACTGCAGTTACTGCAGTGATGTTGTGTCACAAAGATAGACACCCTTGCCTTATATGCCCTCACATCAGCTGAGGAACGACTCCCAAGAAAAAAAAGGGGAAAAAAATTGAGAAACCTCAGGGTGACAGACAGAGGAGTGGATCCTCACCCAGGACCAGCAGATTCCAGACACCTCACCTCACCCAGGACGGGCAGGTGGGCACAGACAGAACAGACAGACAGACAGAATAATTTACAGCACATAGGTTGCAGGTAACATGTCTAGAATGTGCAGGCACACACAGACATGACAGACAGACAAACAAAACAGATTACAGTGCATAGGTTACAAGTAACATCTGGGACGAGCAGGCACAAACACAACAGACAGACAAGCAGAACATTTTGCAGATTACTGGTTACAGGCACTATACCTAGTGTTGCCAGGGTTTAAGTGGCTTGGCACATAAACCATAATGTGGTTGGACTAGGTATTCTTCTGGGTATACAATAAAATACACATCATGAGGGCTGGAAAAGTGTATATGACTAGAAATGTTTCAGTGTCTGCAGTGTCTGCCAAATATATGCAATACAGAGGTGTCAAGTGTTTTGTGTTACTTCAAATGTGCTGAAAGATGTCTGTCAAAATATCAGCTGTGTATTTCAAATAAAACAATAATAAACAAATAAATAAATACTGTATTAAATTACTATAAAAAACATTAATTAAAATGGTTCAAAAAGTTTTCACTAGGGCAGCGGCTGAGGCTTGTGCACACATGATGTGAGGATTTTCCCTCTCATGGTTTTACTTGGGAGTCATTCCTCAGCTGATGCAAGGGTGAATAAAGGGTAGGGGGTGTCTATCATTGTTGTAACTACTTATAACTACTGTTACCATTGTTAAGCACATTGAGACAGACAAAAACAAACTACCAAGTTTTGTTCAAACACATTTAATCATCTCCTTCATCATCTGCATTACCTTTACTTATCACTGGCCGTCATTTTTCAAGCGTGTGAGTGCCACAGTTTGGGTTGACACTTGCCCACAAGTGTCTACAACTTCTGGTTTTCTTGGTTAAGTGAGGTTTTGCCACAATGAAATGCCATACTAGATCAGACCTGGTCTATGCAAGTTTCATATCAGTGTGGACTTTCAGTGATGTTTATGGTTGTGTTAGATTAGGTTGTGTTAATTGTTGTTTGATCAAACAGCCACGTGTATATAAAATGGAAATGTGGATTAAAATAATGACGATTTGATGCTGAAGCCGTCTGTGATGTTACAGTAAACATCACCGTTTGTGTTCAATCAATCAATCGATCAATTGATCTTTATTTAAAGAGCACATTTCATGCACAAGGTGTCAGGCCCGAACTCAGGACAGGACTCAGGCGCAGAGGTGGTCAGAGCAAGGTCGTTTATTAATCAAGCAACCTCGAACAGAGAGAAATCAAAAGGCTATGAAAACCTGAAAAACTACTCTAAGCTGTGAAACTAAAACTAAACTGAAGGCGCTCCAAAAGGGAGGAGAAAACTCTAAGAAGGAATTACAAAATTACTGAAATCAAAATCACTCTCGAGGAGGAAAAACAAAAGGCTATAAAACTTTTAAACTATAGTCACTCCAATGGAGGTACAGGAACAAACAAACAGAGAAAGCAGGAATGAAACAAAAAACTCTCCTAACAAACTGGAGGCTAGACTAAAGCTAAGAAATCAATGAAAACTGAAAATCACTCCAAAAGGGAGGAAACAACTCTAGGACTATGAGAAATATTTAACTGAGAAGTTACAACAAAAAATCACTCGGACGAGGCAAAAACAAGACTTACAATAACCGACTTGGACTGTGAACTGTGGGCTGTGAAGCAGGCTTGGGTGTTCGGACAGAGACGAAACACTTCTGCATCAGACAAAGGGAGACACAGACTATTTGAGCACATGGGGGTAATAGGGAACAGGTGGACACAATCAGGGCTGACGAACGAGGACACAGGAGGAAGGGCAAGTGACCTGACACGAGAGGAGGATTAGACTTTCAAAATAAAACAGGAAATGACAAGACAAAAACCCCAAGACAGGACGACCTCACCACGGTGTGACACAAGGCAAACTCAGTGTGCTCTACTGCAGTTATTGCAGTGATGTTGTGTCACAAAGATAGACACCCTTGCCTTATATGCCCTCACATCAGCTGAGGAACGACTCCCAAGAAAAAAAAGGGGAAAAAAATTGAGAAACCTCAGGGTGACAGACAGAGGAGTGGATCCTCACCCAGGACCAGCAGATTCCAGACACCTCACCTCACCCAGGACGGGCAGCTGGGCACAGACAGAACAGACAGACAGACAGAATAATTTACAGCACATAGGTTGCAGGTAACATGTCTAGGATGTGTAGGCACACACAGACATGACAGACAGACAAACAAAACAGATTACAGTGCATGGGTTACAAGTAACATCTGGGACGAGCAGGCACAAACACAACAGACAGACAAGCAGAACATTTTGCAGATTACTGGTTACAGGCACTATACCTAGTGTTGCCAGGGTTTAAGTGGCTTGGCACTTAAACCATAATGTGGTTGGACTAGGTATTCTTCTGGGTATACAATAAAATACACATCATGAGGGCTGGAAAAGTGTATATGACTAGAAATGTTTCAGTGTCTGCAGTGTCTGCCAAATATATGCAATACAGAGCTGTGTTTTGTGTTACTTCAAATGTGCTGAAAGATGTCTGTCAAAATATCAGCTGTGTATTTCAAATAAAACAATGATAAACAAATAAATAAATAATGTATTAAATGACTATAAAAAACATTAATTAAAATGGTTCAAAAAGTTTTCACTAGGGCAGCGGCTGAGGCTTGTGCACACATGATGTGAGAATTTTCCCTCTCAGGGTTTTACTTGGGAGTCATTCCTCAGCTGATGCAGGGGTGAATAAAGGGTAGGGGGTGTCTATCATTGTTGTTACTACTTATAACTACTGTTTCCATTGTTAAGCACATTGAGACAGACAAAAACAAACTACCAAGTTTTGTTCAAACACATTTAATCATCTCCTTCATCATCTGCATTACCTTTACTTATCACTGGCCATCATTTTTCAAGCGTGTGAGTGCCACAGTTTGGGTTGACACTTGCCCACAAGTGTCTACAACTTCTGGTTTTCTTGGTTAAGTGAGGTTTTGCCACAATGAAATGCCATACTAGATCAGACCTGGTCTATGCAAGTTTCATATCAGTGTGGACTTTCAGTGATGTTTATGGTTGTGTTAGATTAGGTTGTGTTAATTGTTGTTTGATCAAACAGCTACGTGTATATAAAATGGAAATGTGGATTAAAATAATGACAATTTGATGCTGAAGCCATCTGTGATGTTACAGTAAACGTCACAGTTTGTGTTCAATCAATCAATCAATCGATCAATTGATCTTTATTTAAAGAGCACATTTCATGCACAAGGCAAACTCAGTGTGCTCTACTGCAGTTATTGCAGTGATGTTGTGTCACAAAGATAGACACCCTTGCCTTATATGCCCTCACATCAGCTGAGGAACGACTCCCAAGAAAAAAAAGGGGGAAAAAATTGAGAAACCTCAGGGTGACAGACAGAGGAGTGGATCCTCACCCAGGACCAGCAGATTCCAGACACCTCACCTCACCCAGGACGGGCAGCTGGGCACAGACAGAATAGACAGACAGACAGAATAATTTACAGCACATAGGTTACAGGTAACATGTCTAGAATGTGCAGGCACACACAGACATGACAGACAGACAAACAAAACAGATTACAGTGCATAGGTTACAAGTAACATCTGGGACGAGCAGGCACAAACACAACAGACAGACAAGCAGAACATTTTGCAGATTACTGGTTACAGGCACTATACCTAGTGTTGCCAGGGTTTAAGTGGCTTGGCACTTTAACCAAAATGTGGTTGGACTAGGTATTCTTCTGGGTATACAATAAAATACACATCATGAGGGCTGGAAAAGTGTATATGACTAGAAATGTTTCAATGTCTGCAGTGTCTGCCAAATATATGCAATACAGAGCTGTGTTTTGTGTTACTTCAAATGTGCTGAAAGATGTCTGAGGTTTTAGGCAGAAATGCACATGCTTTAGTGTTCCCAAGTTACTGTCAAGACCAACCACAGTTATTTACGGTTTTAAAGTTCATAACATGAGATGGTCTCACTCATTTTTTAAACAACAAACTACAACAAAAAAATGTATGAAAAATCTCAGTCTGAGGTTAATTTCGTTGCTATGGCAACCGAGTGATTTGAATAATACAAGCTGGACTGATGACATCACAGACAGCTTGAAAGGACAAATTCTGCCTTTGGCCTACAAGTATATAAGCAGTAAACAGAGCTCATTCAGTTTGCATTTCCTGTTAAGCAGAGAGTTTTCTACATTTTTTTAAGTTTGAATTTCAATTTCAATTTCTAAGTTTTATAAATTTAATATAAGTATTTTTTAAGTTTTTAAAAGTGACAAGATGTGTGACCCACAACCTCCCTACGGATACAAGAGTTTGATGGAGTGTCTTTCCAGAGCGATAGCCCTCACACAACCTGACAACATCCCTGAGTTTTGTAGCCAGTACCTATCAGGGATGGTGGACTTCAGAGAAACGCAGCAGTTAAGGGATCCCAAAATTGTTGCCTTCAACTACCAAAAGCAGTTCGGTGAGTATTTATGGAATTATCTCATTATCTCTTAATCATTTGTAATTTGTAAAAGATAATGTATTGTGAATCTGCTCTTCCAAGTAGAGATGTGGTCAAGGAAACAACATTAAACAAAGCATAAAGAATTTCAAAATTAAAATTAATTTTATAATCTAATATTGACAAAATATGCATCAAACAGGATTTTAAGCAAATTCGCAAACATTATTCTGCAATAATGTTTGTTGAAGATGTACTGTGTATCAATTTACTGAATTTTTTTTTGTATCTGTTTTTTTTCAGAGATGAACTTCTTCAGAGGTAGATCGCCCATTTCTCTGAAGGTGACAACACAGGAACCAAGAGGGGAAAACGTCGAGCCACCAACCCCTACCAGTGACGGATGTGTTACAGAACAAACTGCTGGCATGAAGAAACGCAATGTGACCATTGCAGCACCTACTGTCCAGCAGCAGAGGAAAGTAACCACAGCCAGCCTGAACAAAAGCCCCAAAAAATCAATTTCCCCTCAAGGAAGTCGATCATCCAGGCTCCAGCGTACGCCACCACCAGGAACCCGGAGGAAAACCCCAGTACCAGAGACACAGGTGGCTCTGGACAAAGCCAAGGGAAGGTCTCCCAGACCTGTGGCAACTGAGGAACCGAAGAAACCGCAGGTGGTGTTGGACAAGGCCAAGGGCAAGTCTCCCAGACCAGTGGCGACTGAGGAACCAAAGAAACCACAGGTGGCTCTGGACAAGACCAAGGGAAGGTCTCCCAGATCTGTGGCAACTGAGGAACCGAAGAAACCGCAGGTGGTGCTGGACAAGGCCAAGGGCAGGTCTCCCAGACCAGTGGCGACTGTGGAACCGAAGAAACCGCAGGTTGTGGTGGACAAGGCCAAGGGCAGGTCTCCTAGACCAGTGGCAACTGAGGAACCGAAGAAACCGCAGGTGGTGCTGGACAAGGCCAAGGGCAGGTCTCCTAGACCAGTGGCAACTGAGGAACCGAAGAAACCGCAGGTGGTGCTGGACAAGGCCAAGGGCAAGTCTACAAAACCCGTGGTGACTGAGGAACCAACGAAACCACAGGTGGTGCTGGACAAGACCAAGGGCAGGTCGCCCAGACCAGTGGTGACTGAGGAACCGAAGAAGCCGCAGGTTGTGCTGGACAAGGCCAAAAGCAGGTCTCCAAAACCCGTGGTGACTGAGGAACCGAAGAAACCGCGGGTGGTGCTGGACAAGGCCAAGGGCAGGTCTCCCAGACCCGTGGCGACTGAGGAACCGAAGAAACCGCAGGTTGTGGTGGACAAGGCCAAGGGCAGGTCTCCCAGACCAGTGGTGACTCAGGAACCAAAGAAACCGCAGGTGGCTCTGGACAAGGCCAAAAGCAGGTCTCCAAAACCCATGGTGACTGAGGAACCGAAGAAACCGCAGGTGTTGCTGGACAAGGCCAAGGGCAGGTCTCCCAGACCAGTGGCGACTGAGGAACCAAAGAAAGCACAGGTGGTGCTGGACAAGGCCAAGGGCAGGTCTTCCAGACCAGTGGTGACTGAGGAACCGAAGAAACCACAGGTGGCGCTGGACAAGGCCAAAAGCAAGTCTCCAAAACCCGTGGCAACTGAGCAACCAAAGAAACCGCAGGTGGTGCTGGATAAGACCAAGGGCAGGTCTCCCAGACCAGTGGTGACTGAGGAACCGAAGAAACCGCAGGTGGCTCTGGACAAGGCCAAAAGCAAGTCTCCAAAACCCGTGGCGACTGAGGAACCGAAGAAACCGCAGGTGTTGCTGGACAAGACCAAGGGCAGGTCTCCCAGACCAGTGGCGACTCAGGAACCGAAGAAACCGCAGGTGGTGCTGGACAAGGCCAAAAGCAGGTCTCCAAAACCCGTGGCGACTGAGGAACCGAAGAAACCGCAGGTGGTGCTAGCCAAGGCCAAGGGCAGGTCTCCCAGACCAGTGGCGACGGAGGAACCAAAGAAACCGCAGGTGGCTCTGGGCAAGGCCAAGGGCAAGTCTCCCAGACCAGTGGCGACTCAGGAACCGAAGAAACCGCATGTGGTGCGGGGCAAGGCCAAGGGCAGGTCTCCCATACCAGTGGCGACTGAGGAACCGCAGAAACCGCAGGTGGTGCTGGACAAGGCCAAGGGCAAGTCTCCCAGACCAGTGGTGACTGAGGAACCGAAGAAACCGCAGGTGGTGCTGGACAAGGCCAAGGGCAGGTCTCCCAGCCCCGTGGTGACTGAGGAACTGACGAAACCGCAGGTGGTGCTGGACAAGGCCAAGGGCAGGTCTCCCAGCCCCGTGGCGACTGAGGAACCGCAGACGCCGCAGGTGGTGCTGGAAATGGCCAAAAGCAGGTCTCCCAGCCCCGTGGCGACTGAGGAACCGCAGACGCCGCAGGTGGTGCTGGAAATGGCCAAAAGCAAGTCTCCCAGCCCCGTGGCGACTGAGGAACCGCAGGAGCCGCAGGTGGAGCTGGAAATGGCCAAAAGCAGGTCTCCCAGCCCCGTGGCGACTGAGGAACCGCAGGAACCGCAGGTGGAGCTGGAAATGGCCAAAAGCAGGTCTCCCAGCCCCGTGGCGACTGAGGAACCGCAGGAACCGCAGGTGGAGCTGGAAATGGCCAAAAGCAGGTCTCCCAGCCCCGTGGCGACTGAGGAACCGCAGGAACCGCAGGTGGAGCTGGAAATGGCCAAAAGCAGGTCTCCCAGCCCCGTGGCGACTGAGGAACCGGAGAAACCGCAGGTGGTGCTGGACAAGGCTAAAAGCAGGTCTCCCAGCCCCGTGGCGACTGAGGAACCGCAGAAACCGCAGGTGGTGCTGGAAATGGCCAAAAGCAGGTCTCCCAGCCCCGTGGAGACTGAGGAACCACAGAAACCACAGGTGGGGCTGGAAATGGCCAAAAGCAGGTCTCCCAGCCCCGTGGCGACTGAGGAACCCAAGAAACAGCAGGTGGTGCTGGACAAGGCCAAAAGCAGGTCTCCCAGCCCTGTGGTGACTGAGGAACCGAAGAAGCCACAGGTGGTAGTGGAAAAGGCCAAAGGGACCGCAGTGAGGATGGATAAGACGACACCGGGGAAGAAGTGGGTTAAATCAACTGTGATAGCAACTGTAGAGAGACCTAAAATTTCACAGGTGCCAAGGTTACGGCGACCTATGGAGAAAACAGCTGGTCACGCATACACAGCTGGGCACAAATGCCCAGTTGTCCAGTTGCCACAGTTGCTCAGTTGCCCCACCTCTTTGCCACACCTCCACATCCTCAAAGTTAGACGGAGGCTGCCAAATTCACCTTGTGTGAACTCACGCTTTCGGCATCAATATGGGGATGTAAATGGTTTGATACACTTTCAGTAAGTGGATTGAACCTCTAAAAAAAATTAAAAAAGGGTTTACTCCTGGTGCGCAGGTTTCCTCCTTCTGTAAACTCATTTTGCACAATTTGTGTAAATAGCAGTTTATCAGTAAAAAAAAAATCCACTTCAGAATAGAACCATTTATCATCCATCCAATTGATGTGTCAATGTAAAAACAGATAGATAGATAGATAGATAGATAGATAGATAGATAGATAGATAGATAGATAGATAGATAGATAGATAGATAGATAGATAGATAGATAGATAGATAGATAGATAGATAGATAGATAGATAGATAGATAGATAGATAGATAGATAGATAGATAGATAGATAGATAGATAGAAAATATAATAATTACATTAATAATAAGTAATAATAATAGATAATAATAAAAATGAAAATACTAATCGTTAATAACAGTAATCAAAATATAATAAAGATACATATCAAGAATCAATTACATTAGCGTTTTTCAAACCTGTTCCTCAATGAATACTGTCCTGCATGTTTTGGATGTTTCCTGCTCCAGCACACCTCATTCAAATGAATGCCTCATCATCAGGCTTCTGCAGAAAATGGCCAGTCATTTGAATCAGGTGTGCTGGAGCAGGAAACATCCAAAACATGCAGGAAAGTCGCTGCATTTCCATTATAGTTCTTTGCAAAATAGAAGCAATATTTCAGAAAATTGAGCTGTAACTCTCGTAAAGTCTAGTTTTGCGATATCCCATAATTCTCTTAGATTCATAGTTCATTTATAGTCATGTGAGACTTCACGTTGAGGAAGATGATGCATTTCTGTGGATTGGGGTAAAGCCATTAGGTGAACTCAGTTTTCGTTTCATCTGTTCCTGACCTCAGTCATCTATGTACGGTTTACTTCCAGTTCTCCGCTCCTAATCCCATGTTTTTTTATGATCGTTGTAGGTGGGGATTAGTTTGAGAGCAAAAAAAAGTAGTAAAACAGCTGTGTAATAATACATATAGGAGGTTTTTTTCTGTTTCCTTAGCACTTGTGCGAAACAGCTCTCTATCAATACGTCTTAAAGAAAACACTTCGTGAAAAAATGTTTTAGTGATATTTGAGGGTTTTTTTTCAAAATGTAGGCATTTCCATCACCAGATTTTCATAGTGACATTTAGGTTTTGTGCATTTCGATGGGTAATGGAAACGCAGCTAGTGTTTCCAGAGAAACAGGGTTGAAAAACAGTGAGGATACATTGAGGAAAAGAAAAATTATGCATTTTGTATATTATGAGAATAAAGTCACAATATTAGCTGAATAAAGTCATAAATTATGAAAATAGTCATAAATTCCGAGAATAAAGTTGTAATATTTCAAGAAGAAAGTTGCACTTAAAACGGAGGTAGGTCGAGGCGAGAAAAAGTGAGCAGGTATGGTTATTGCAGACTACATGTTAACGGTTTAAACTGAACAGTTTAATAAATGTTTAACGTGTAGTCTACATCAACCTTAACTGCGCACCTTTTCTCGTCTCAACTTACGTGTGTCTTTAGTACGTTTTAAGTGCGACTTTATTCTCATAATTTATGACTTTATTCTCGGAATTTACGACTTTATTTATTCTCATCGTAGGTGGGAGATTTCAAATTACAATATAAAACAATAAAAATACACACTAAAACTCACTCAAATGGCAATGACTGTGACCAATTTTTGTCTGTTGTTTGTTTCTTGGTAACATAAGGTTAGTTAGAATGGCTAGAATGGACCATTAAATACAGTTAAGAATCAGTAATAACATGTAAGTTTCTAGATCTAAAACCAAATCAGTAACTGACTGGTACATCTCCAATTGCCAGTGCTTTATTAAACACTAGAGAACAAACTATCTTTAAAACAATCAAGGCCATTTATGCTCTAGAGACGAAGCACCTTTCGTCTGTTTCATGCATGCTTTTTTCGGTTCAGCGCGGTTTTGTACGTACATTTCATCTATATCTACATGCAGCGATGCATTTAATCTAAATTTAATTTAATTTAATCTCCTGCACTGCCTTTCTTTGGATCTCTGGAGACCGTTCGCAATTGACGCCATCTTTGTTTATAAGCAAATTCGACCATGGACCGGGCAGTGAACTCTGAACTCAGTGCTGCCCCACAGTGGATAAACTGTTCAACTACCAGACCAGCACAACGAACGTATGAGAGTATTTACGTCCATTTAAGTCCAGGTTCATCAAACAGGCCATCACACTGATCTCATAAAAGAGGAAACGTAGTATGTATCTAGTGTGTGTGTGTGTTTTGATATGAAACAGAACTGCCACGCTACTTAATCTTGAAGGATATATTGAAAGAATAAAAGGAAGAACCTTGTTTTGTCCGTCAATGCCACTTGTCACACACTGTTAAGTCTGTCATTGTCCTATTGTAACTCAATCATGGCAGTGCACACCTTCAGCCACCCTCTGGGTGCCTCTATAAACTTTGACTTACAGTATGTTTTGCAATTCAGGTCATTTACAGGCTTCCGTTCCCCTGATTAGTGGGTGCCTACTGAGGTGTGCTGCAACACCTTGTAGTACAATGTGATAAGGTGTGTGTGTGTGCGTGTCTCATCTTGAGAAGGAACGCTCAAGGACACTTGAGACGAGCAGATACTTGCTTGGTAATTAACTCAGAACGATTTACTTGTATCACATATTGCAAAGGTCAGTAAAGAATCTGCGTATTTCTGCTGAGGAACATGTGATTTACAGCAAATTACTGTCGACGATACAAAAGGGATATGTGAGCAGTGATGCACAAAAGGTCCCCCGAAGCTCTGCGTTACTCACACACTGACGCATCACGCTTCTGCAAAAAAGGACAATTTGTGTCTGTTTGATTGAATTAGAAAAGGCATACATAATGCATCGACAATCATGGCCCTCCTCTTGAATAACTACTGTAGGCGAAAAAGGAACAGACTGGAGAATAACCCATAAAATTATTAAAGCTCAACCAGCTTGAACTGATCTCCTTCAAAAACAATGGGCGGTAATGGAGAGCATAAAACAGCCATTAGATAATGTGCATCTAAACAAGCAGCTAACTGACGTTTCATTTGCATGCTTTGAACAAGTCTGATTGAAATTTATCCACAACAAAGCGGAGGGCGTTGACACGTGGTCAAGCTTCGGTTATATCACTGTGATATGCACGCCGAGGGCCTGATTGAACATTTCGTGCACACATATTAGCCAAAGTTAACAAAAGGCTCGTTCATGAATCCCGTTATGTAAATGTAATTTTCTAAGCAAACAGATTTCTGAGATTTACATGTAGAGGAACTGTGAAGCTCAATGTCACAGTCAAATATTGATTTTTTTTTCCCTCCCCCACTTGGTGTAATTCTCTATGGCTGCCATGGTGGATAAATACCAGAGCTTAACTTGACAAAGATTAAATAACCAAGGCTTAAACAAACACTTAAATGACACAGCGGTAGCTTTTTGCAGACTCCAGCCAGCATTGTGACTACAGTAGGGCTGCTGTCACAAAACTTCTCTTCCCAATTCAACAAAGACATATTCCTAATCAATAACGAAAGTATAACAGCAAGCCATTAACATTGTACACTGAATGAGGAAAATATTATTATGAGCTCAGTTTTGAGCTCATTGGGGACCTTAAGTTCAACAAAAATAAATAGAAATGACTTACGTAAACACAAATTATCTTACAAAACATAAATCAATTCTCATTTCTCTTCATAGGCCTCACTTTACCCGCGTAACATACCTGAATTTTTTTCTCAAAGAAATTTAAATTCTACCTTTTCTTGTCAAATATTAAAAAAAACATCTTGTGCCACATTCCCAGATAGTGGGGCATGCACACACACTCAGGCACACGGTCTTTCTCATGCCTATACACACTTGCACACCCTCATACTCTAACTCTCACACACACACCTTAGCATTTCTCTGCAGCAGCACACAATGCTAACCGTTAGCTTAATTGTTAGCTTGTGTCTGTACCGATTCTGAACTACCCTGGCAGCTAACCCACACATACCTGTGTTAACAGCAACATTATTTGTTTCTATAATCTAAATTCTGCCTAAAAGGAATCCAGTAAGATAACCACCTCCACACAGTGCCATACTGGGTCTTACAGTGGCTTAGTTATAGGAACTCGACTGCCTTCGTTACCCTTTCGCATGTGTGAAGTTAAAATCACGATTCCAGTGTCTGGCATCAGACTTGAGCGCATGATGGATGAGGGTCTGATGTGGCCGAGATATTAATCTGAAGAGACTTTGTGGCTGACATTGAGACGTAGCTGCAGCAGGCAGCCGCTGATGGGCTGGTGCTTCTTCGTGTCAGAAGTCCCAGAATGAAGATTACACGACTAATGAGGAGAGCACTGCTCATTTCATTTAGTCACGGAGATCTTGACGGAGTCGCATGATGGAAAATTGGAGAGCTTTTCATGTGTTCATTCTCCTTAAGAAACAAATGAAAGCCCGCAAAAAGTCTCTCAATAGCTGCTTTGTAAGGGATCTTAATGGAGCAGGGAGCGAGCCGAAACGTCTTGAAAATGAGCAGAAATTATACGGACGATCGTACTCGTCCAAGATATTACGGCTCTAAATTCTGCTTTTGTGAGTTATTGTGCTGTAACTCTGCACTACATCTCAGCTCGGCGGTCGGACACTCAACTGAGCTGCCCTTCATCTGTGGGAAATCGTGCTCCCTTACAAGACATCTCCATTATTATTGATCATGACAAAGTAACACCTTTTGTACTGCTTTAAACAAGCCCTCTGGCTGTGCGCTGCGACTCATGATCATCCTCCGGTCTGACTGAAAATCAGCTCGCGCTGAAAAAGAAAATCTCCGACACAAGTGAGTATCAGTCATAATGGCCACTTGGATCTCGAGAGCGCTGATGTCTGGGCTCAGCAAGATGCACTTGTGAATGAACAGAAACTGTTCACAACCTTGCATAATTCGTTCTACAGCCAATGTTGTGCATGTAGAAACTGTTTCATTCAAATAAATAATAATAAAAGACTGCTGTTTCTTTGACATCTTATGTTCTTAACATGTCTGTGCAGATCTGTGGAATAAATAAACCAACTCACTAAAAAAATGGAACAAATGCGTGGCTGGACATTCTTGATTGGACAGGGCACTTTTAAGATCGTCTGTACTTGGCACGTCGCTCATTAAACACTCATTGAGGTGCACAACGATGCTGAATGCCCGGCGATGAAGCAGTAAATTGTTTGTGCCTTATTGGCTTCGCTGGCTGCTTCATGTCCCTGCCTTGTTGATCATTACGACTGGATTCATTACCGGATCATGGTTCGCTGTACTCACAGTCAGATCTTAATCAGACATGGTACTCGGATAGCATTTGGAAACAGACAAATATGTGAAAGCATTGCTCCTCAAATCTGCTCAAATATGTGTGTTGCAGACCATATCAGTGTGAAATAATACCCAGGGAGCTGGGGGGAGAAGTTACAGTATAGTCGATGTGCTTCCAACTGGTTTGATGCTGTAAAAAAAAAACAATCATGTTATTTTTAATCACCAATCAGGATTTAGCGACACTTGAATAAAACTCTGATGACAGTTGGTGGGCTGTTTGCTCATGATGTCAAGTCACTGTGGATGAAATCACGCCCACTCAGCCCCCACGAAGAGTTTAGAGAGAGAGAGTGTTAAACTCATACCGAATAATGACTAAGAATGTTTCATTTTAAAGTTGAGTCACAGATATTAAGAGAGGAAAGAGTTTGAGTTTGAAATCAAGCCTCGTTGCTCCACTAACCAACAAATATCTGCTCATCTGGTAACACAAGCTGACTGACACACTAATAACATTAGGAATTCATAGTATCTATCCATCGTCGTAATACAGCCTGGACAAGTGCAGGGTACACACCACACCATTGACTTTCACACTCACACCTAGGGGCAATTAATTGTTTTGCACCCGGGCTGAGCATGCCTGTCTTTGGACTGTGTTTGGGGGTCAACAGCTAATTGAACCAGTATATTTTTCTCGGCTGTAAATGTAACAGCTGGCGAGGCAGGCTAAGAGGATTTTGTCAGCGAGGGGCCATATCTCATACGCATTTGTCGCATCATTAAAACTGTGTGCGAAAAGCCTTTTCTGGTCCAAACAAACGTATTTAAAATGTTGACACTCGAGTACACGTAGATGATTTAATCCAATTAGTGGGTGTTTTAAAGGCACATTTACATTTTTTATCGTGTTACAATTTGTCCAAAGAGCTTGTAACCACAGCTGTGGAAAAAAATACAATATTGATAAGGGGAGGAAAGAAAGTACAAGAAACTTTAGCGTTTCTTCTAAGTCCAAACAATCAGAGAGAAAGTTAACTTAGATTCAGTCCACCCGGGTTTGTTTGCATAAAAATACACTGATTACATTATTACATCCAGTACTCTATATTAGGAAACCATTCCTGACTCGATTTTAATGAAGGTTTGTAGAAAGCAAGATTAAAACCGGGAAACGTAGTTAACCAATAGTCCCCAGACACTAATAAGTGTTTGTCAGCTCTTTGTTTTTTTTTGAGGTTGCATATCGTCTGAAATATTAGCATTGCATTAATCGGGGATTAACAAGGCTTAAATCACTCAGAACGTCATTAAATGGGCATTATCAGCTGTGATAATCTGTGGCCACGTACAGGAATTTCCACCGACCGAAAATGAGCTGCTCACGCTGATCCACGTGCTGATCGGATTTAATACCTTATAGCTCTGGAACTCTTTCCACTTGCAAGTTTGCCTATGGAGTCACCTGCCATATCAGATCGATCGAGGCGTGAATGACAAGAATGAATGAAACAAAATCTTGGACAAAACAGTAACAGTATGTCGAGATGGTTAGAAATCAGATTCAAGTAAGTTAATAACCACGTTGTGAGTGGAGGAGGATCATTCAGATGCATCAACATTGTCCAAAAACCTCCGATTATGCAAATCAAATAAACAAACCTGAATTATCACCTACAAATAAACGCGTAATTGGGGTTGCAGGGCTCGCCGCCCATAATGAAGGCGAATGAAGAGCGCTCACGCTGGGCCTTGACTCAGCCGGCTCCCCACATCACAGCTCCTCGTCACGCCTCATAAGTGTGCCTTTTGTGCTCATCCAACAATACGCTGCTCACTCCTCGGCAGCACTCCGCAGAAGCTGTTTGTTCACTCAGCCCTTCTCCGCTGCCTGCTCAGCTCCGACATCCAACCAACGACGCCTCTTACATAAACCGCATTGTCTTTACAAATGGATTCGAGGTGTATGTCGAGTAATCATAACGACCCAAAAAACTCTAAAGGGGCAGGAAAGGCTCCTTCGTCCTGAGTATTGTGTGTTTTCTACACGGTGCCTTGTTTTTGCCTTCACTAAATCTATCCACTCACACCTAAATCTATACAGCAGAAATGATTGAAAGTGCAACTTTATGCCCCTTTTCACTCATGGAATAGGTTTTAGTGAATGTGAAAGAAATCCAACATGTATATACATATGCTGGATTCACTTCGCAGGGATATTTCTGTTACAGAGTTGTTACAGCGAAAGAGAGACATTACACCCGAGATCCACGGAGCGACAGATAAAGCTTGTTAAGACCGCTCCTACTGTGCCGTCACACAGTGACTGACAGTCATACGAGCGGAGTGGATGCGTTGTTTCCCCGCCAGCCCCTCGGCTCCTTCAAACAAACAAGCGTCGTCTGTCGCCTCACGCACGCACCACGACACATCCTAAACCCGGCCGATCACCCCCAATCCCGTTTAGTCTTGCGCAGAGATGACAAAACGAGTTTGTTTCGTTATTGTTTGGGTTTCGCAGAGTGCAGGTCTCCATCAATAATGGAGGAAGACACGTCAAAACACGAGTTATCGCCAGCTCTGAGCGATAAAGAGAGTGAGTTATAACGTTTCGGGAAAGCTGCAGCGGTATGGAGGCCGCTGGGAGCAGCGTGAGGAAGCAGACGGAGGCTGGCTTGTGACTGCGGGGTCACTGGTTCAGCTCTCTGGACGAGCTACCAGGATGAGGTAAGGCTGTGAGTCATGCACTCGCCTCTCCCCTGCATCAGACAGTGGAGGCTTCAGACAGTCTTCACTGCTGGAGGAAGAGAGGTCTGCCTCGCTCGTCTCAACGGCGAACGAAGGCAGGGAAGTAAACGGTAAATAGACTGGTTGTGATACAGCACTTCCCTGGGCTTTGTGACCTCTGAAAGCTCTTTATGGACACGGGTCATCCTCACTCATTCGCCCTCATTCGTCACTGTCTGATGAAACAGTGACTTCTTAACCATTTGGACAGCTTTTCCCATTCAGGATCATCTCACCCAAGCATATTTCAACAAGCATGCACGGGTGAGACTGAAATCGGAGATGATCCTCTGATCCATCATACTGTATATGGAAACTGAAAACATGATCTTAAAAATCCACAATATTTCATTTTGACTTTATCCAGGTTCTGCTGTGAGCTCTATCTTGTCTTTTAGGCATCCCGGTTTTGTTTTCTATGATCTGACCTCGGAAAACCTTTCCAAAGTTAGATAGAGAACAGTTATTTGCTCCATTTGGACGGATGGATTTGGATGTTCTAGGGTTTTTTTTCGATTGTAACTTAGCAGAATTTGTGAGGTCCAAAAAAGGTTTATAAAACTTTGGAGTCAGTCCAAATCACAGAGTGAGTCCAAGAAGTTTTTCACCTTTGCTCCATTGCCCCTCATCATCAGCTCTCCTGTTCCTATGGGTAATTGTGATGCATCTAGGTTCCTCCTGTAATTTAGAACCACCTCAGGCCTCGACAGGGGGCAGATTGAATTGTGAGTTTCTTTTTTGTCATTTTCTCCCAAATGCATCTTAAATACAGACTCCGCTGTCAATGAAGACTAATACACTATAGTTTTAATCTTTTTGTTTTCTTTTATCAAGTTCATCATTTCATTTGCATAGCACCTTGAATTTCCGAGGCATTTTGAGAGGCTCAACAAAGATAAACCTCTATAGCAACTGCATTCAGATGCTGACATCTGCTCTTCACAGAGAATCAATGCTAGACACGAGCTGCCACACCTCAGGCCTTGCACACATTTTTTCAGAGACGTCAAAGTAAAGCCTTGAATTTGTTGACTTTCAGCTGCATCTGCACACACTCAATAACTGCAGGCTAAAGAGATGAGCGGCGTACAGTAGGAGAAAGCCCGTCAATCCTTTGTGCACGGTAACAGGTGTCTCTGGCTTAGAAAGAAATGAAGATTCTCTGATACCGTGTCTGCGTGTGTGTCTGTAAAAGTGGAGAAAAAAATGGAGAGAATCTAAAAAGGTTAGGTAACAACTTTCCTCGACTTTTGCAGAATTGATGTTATGCAATCGATTCACATTGTACACACAGTCAATCGAGTCACAAATATAATATGTTACTAAAAGCAAACAATACTCGCCCAAAATATCCTGACAATTTGTGATTTATTGAGTGTTTGTCTGCTCAAGTTGTTTTCACTGATATTCACATGGATCTATTTCCCAAACTTTCAGCTTATTCTATATAGGCTCATAGATCTTAACTAGATTTTAACTTTGCTCTCACATGCAGAAGTGATGCCAAAAAATGCAATTCTGCAGGATTTTTGAGTGTCATTCCTTCTTAAATCACGACCTTGCATGGAAATGTAATATTTCTGAATAAAGAATCATGTTCATAGAGACTGAAAGGTCATCAGTGAGCCACTTCATCTCAACCACATCCGCCTAAAAATACATATATGCACTTTCAAGTCATCTTTCTTTCCATTGTTATAAATAAACCTATTTAAAGCAGTAAAGTCCACATAATCTTCTCACTATATAACTACTATATGTCTCTCAAAAGAGACATATTCCTGTTTCTGACATCTGTTGGACGAGCCTTTCAGCCTACCACCTTTTGTGGCTGTTTGACCAAGTGAATGGCACAAAGTTTGACTTTTGTTAAACATAGATGCCCCCTGAAAAAAAGACCATGTTATAAAACATCGGAACTGGAATTGCAGCAACGTCGATGAAACTTTCTCACCCCTTTTTAGGCCTGTGCTACTTGAAAATGAAAACGTAGCCACTTGACTTCCATCACAGGTGTTCACGGGCGCTTTTGTACTGTGCTGCTCTGCTCTCTGCAGAGAGCCACGGAAATTATGACTGTCGGAGCCCCCTTTGTTTTCAGTCATTTCCAGTTTATTGGAAATTTACAGTTTATTTAGTGGAAAGACTAGTGGAAAAGTACAGATACCTGCCATTCAACCTGCCATAACAGCTAGTACTGAAATGCCCATATATGAGGGTGTTTAGTTTAGGTTTTCCTGAGAAAGGTCTGACACCTGAGGATGTCCTAAAATATGCATTTACCCTCACACTCACATCTATAGGGGTCATTTGGTGTCAAAATGACCAAAACACACATGACAACATGCAAACCCCACACAGAAAGTCCCGCGGTATGACCAGGAATTGAACCCAAGACCTTCTCGCTCTAAGGTGACTACGCTTTCCACTGATTCAGCACAAGGCCCCGCCAGTACATACAATAATGACTATAAGCACGCATGCTGAAAATGAGCAAATAAATGTGTATTTACACATAGGAATGACTGTTGAAAATCCAATTTGACTCCTCGACGCCACAATCCCAAAAAGCTTCACATCCTCGACAACCCTCTCTCTGTCTGCCTTCCCCTCATTCGCTCTCACACATCTTTGTTCTCTCTTCCACATAAACACACAGCGCGTTCAGAAAATCAAGTCCTGCAGGAGTCTGTGAGGTATTTGTTCGCATATTTCTGCGTTTCGCCTCAAACGGTCTTTGCTCTCAGGATTCAGAACAACCTGAGCGGAGCTCGCCACGTTGAAGGCTTTATTGTGCGTGCAGCAACACTGACATCCAGTGAGATGTAACAAGAGAGAGAGAGGGAACGTGACAGGACATTAAAAGGTCTGGCTGCACGTTTATTCCACCTCACGCTGAGTCATCGGCCGGCAACAGCGTGTTCATACAGTATGTGGGATCTGTTGGATTCGGTTTGTTTATTTACATTTTCCTATCTATCTATTGTTTTACCAGCTTTGTGCCTTAACAGTGTGGGCGAAGGCAGGGAATACACCCTGGATAGGTCACCAGCTCATCACGCACTCACCATTCACTGACACACCCAGGGGCAATTCGGTGCCTCCACTCAAACTTTTTTTCCGACTGTGGGAGGAAACTGGAGATAACCAAACAAAGAGACAACATGCACACAGCAACAATGGTTAAAGTTAAGGTTAGAGGACTTTCTACCATGTTTTATTTCTCTTTAATAAAGAGTTCTGTGCAGACCGGCTCTAATGTTAAGGAACA
Source organism: Karalla daura (assembly GCA_029224185.1). Lineage (NCBI taxonomy): Eukaryota > Metazoa > Chordata > Actinopteri > Chaetodontiformes > Leiognathidae > Karalla > Karalla daura. The sequence continues at coordinate 9,382,628 of CM055210.1, read as the reverse complement.
AAGCTATGGGCGACAGTGGATTAGGGGACTGGGAAGAGCAGTGTTTTTATCCCAGTGCGTCCAGTCTACATTTTCAAGTACCTTTGAGTGAAGATGCTGAACCCCAAAAAGCCCCTGGTGTTGCATGAGCAAAGTGTGACTACGTATGAATGGTTAGAGCTACTGGTGTTAAGGTAGCCTCTCTCACACCATTGTATGAATGGGTGCGAATGGGTGAATCATGAGGACTAGAAAAAGTGTTACGTAGGAACCATTTACCATTGTTAGGAGCTGGATCTTTGAAGCTGAACTGAATCAAGTGTGTATATTTTTTTGCCTGGACAGAAGCAGCTGCAATCATATTTGAACAATCTCAGAGTAGTGTGTGTGTGTGTCAGTGTGTGTGTGTGTGTGTGTGTGTGCGTGCGTGCAGGGGGGCGGGGCAGCAGCGGGGGAGTCTTATGAGAACAACACATGGGGTATCAGCAGGGCATCATTAGGAGCCAGAGCGCACAGTGCAGTGCAGACGGAGGCAGCGCTGCAGCTGCAGCCTCTCCATCCACTCCTGCCACGCAGGACTCGGCTGCAACAGGCTGCGAGGGATGGGCGAACATTAAACCTTTTTTTGGTTTGTTTTTTTAATAGTATGTTTATTCTAATCAAGCCCTCCCGGACACACGCTCAGATGGTTAGAAATCAGAGCGAGGAGGACTGTGGAGCTTTTTGTGCGCGTCTCTGCTGCGCGTCGTCGGATGCGCGCTTTGGATGGACTCGCGTGTGAATTGGTGTCAATCAGACGGGGATCGCGTGCGTTTTTTCTTTCTTTCTTTTTCTTTTCTTTTTTCTTTTTTTTACTGCGGACATGGAGTCCTTAAACGCCAGCGGGGTGGATACTGTGGTCCAGCTGAATTCCTCCAGCGGATATTCCCTGGCTGCGATCGCCAGCATCGCTGCGCTCGTAAGTTTCCTCATCCTCTTCACCGTGGTTGGAAATATCCTGGTGGTGATTGCGGTGCTGACGAGCCGGGCTCTGAAAGCCCCTCAGAACCTGTTCCTGGTGTCTCTGGCCACCGCAGACATCCTGGTGGCCACCCTGGTCATGCCCTTCTCCCTGGCCAATGAACTCATGGGCTACTGGTATTTCGGGAAAGTTTGGTGCGGTATTTATCTGGCTTTGGATGTGTTGTTCTGCACCTCGTCCATTGTCCACCTGTGTGCCATCAGCCTGGACAGGTACTGGTCCGTCACGCAGGCTGTGGAGTACAACCTGAAGCGCACTCCCAAGCGCGTCAAGTGCGTCATCCTAATTGTGTGGCTTATATCTGCTTTCATCTCCTCCCCTCCTCTCATATCTATAGACGGCAACAATAACACAGACTCCCAGCCTCAGTGCGAGCTGAACGATGACACCTGGTACATCCTCTCCTCCAGCATCGCCTCCTTCTTCGCCCCGTGCTTAATCATGATCCTGGTCTACATCAGGATATATCAGGTGGCCAAAACCAGAACCAGGACCATGTCGGGTAAAAAAGCCAGGCCGGACGGCATGACACAAACTGAGAACGGTCTGAGCAAAGCCACCTCGCCATATCACGGCGAGAGGGAGAACGGGCACTGTCAGTGTCCACCTACGCCCAGCCAACGCACCGTCACTGTCGGGCAGCAGACGGAAGACGTTGATCTGGAGGAAAGCACCTCCTCGGAGGGCAAAGGTCACAAGCCCCAGAGGCAGGACTCTCAGAGAGCCAAGAGGGCCAGCCAAAAGAAGAGCTCCCTCTCCAAACACTCCGCCCGCATCTCCAGGGTCAGTAACAAGTCCATGGACCTGTTCGCGTCCAGGAGGAAACGCCGCCGGAGCTCTGCAGCCAGGAAAAAGGTCTCACAGGCTCGGGAGAAGAGGTTTACCTTCGTCCTGGCTGTGGTGATGGGGGTGTTTGTCGTGTGCTGGTTCCCCTTTTTCTTCAGCTACAGCCTGTACGGCGTGTGCGGGGACCCCTGCAAGATCCCCGACCCCCTCTTCAAGTTCTTCTTCTGGATTGGCTACTGTAACAGCTCCCTCAACCCCGCCATCTACACCATCTTCAACCGAGACTTCAGACGGGCCTTTCAGAAGATCCTGTGCAAGTCGTGGAAAAAATCCTTCTAGACAATCTTAAAGGATATATACATAGATATATATATAAAAAAATGAAGGAAAAAACCCTGTTTTGTCCGTCATTGCCACCTGTCACATACTGTTCAGTCTGTCATTGTCCTGTTGTAACTCAATCATGGCAGTGCACACCTTCAGCCACCTTCTGGGTGCCTCTTTAAGCTTTGACTTACAGTATGTTTGCATTTCAGGCCATTTCCAGGCTCCCTATGCCATGATTAGTGGGCACCACTGTTCTTTTACCCCTACTGAGGTGTGCTGTAACACTTGATAGTGTATCATCACTAACTGTGCCCTTTACACATCCACAAATTGTGAACACACACGGCTGGATTTATCCGCTAGGAGGCCCCATGGGTGGAAAACAAGCCCCTTTGTGTTCTCCCACTTTCTGTGTGCAATTTTTACATGCTTTTTTTGGCAACAGAATACTACCGGGGTTGGAAGATTTGCTGCTACTGATGTGCTGATCTAGGAATACACGACTTGCGTGAGCACAAAAGTGAGATAATGAGAATCAGACAGAAGGGCTCCGCTTCATTGCAAAGCCATCACCGAATAGCTGACATTTTTTGGACCAGCACCTGTTTACATTCTTTCTTAAATCGGAAGATTGATGCTGCTATCTTGCCTGAGCGTGAAGACACAGCAGGAGCCAGAAGCTGGTTAGCATAGCTTAGCATAAAATGTAAACTGAGGAGGGTGGGGGGGTTGCCTGCTTGACTCTTTGTCCCAAGGGCAACAAAACCCACCTCATAAAACAGCTAAAGGTTGTTTGTTTAGTTCATATGAAGTAGGAGAACTGAGTAGGAGTTGATGTGTGTACACTTCAGATTATGAACAAATAGTACCTTCAAACAAACCCACACTGCTAAGCTAAACGAATCAGCCGCTGGCTCCTAGCTGCAGACACAGACTGTGTTGGATCTTCTCATCTAACTTGGTCCCAAAATTCAGTCAGACTATTCTTTAAAAATGAAGTGCTGAAGCATAAACCCACCCGAAGGTCCCTCGTCATGTCGGTGTTGTGCTTTATCTGCGCATATTTGTAACGAAAAAAAAGAAGAAAAAAAAACAGCACAAACAGAGAGTAAAAACTGGCGCTCTTGGGGCATCTTTCCACTTACCCTGGGCTGGTAATCTTGCAGTGCTTTCTAGACTTTTCCCCCTGAAAATACACCTCTGTTTGCATGTGATAACCACATCACATGCTTTCTAGGAGAACAAATTATTAGCAGCTTAAAAACAGTGATTACCCTTCCTTGCTTAAGTTACTTTTAGAAGCTTAATAGGCTAAAAACTACCCAGTATTTAACAAAAAAAGGATGAATGATTGTTGGAGAAGTCTGAAAATCTGAATACGACCCCTCTGATTTATTCTGTAACCTTTTCAAGGGGTCTTGACCCTCAGGTAAGATGTCACTGATTTGTTTTTGTGTCGTTATGCTTCGTTACGCTCTCCGCCATATCACAGTTCTTTTCTGTTACCTGCTGTATATCTGCTGTAAACGGACTCTGAGGCAGTGAGTGTGCAAGAATAATAATAATAATAATAAAAAAAATCGAGTTAATTTGTGTTACAGCTGACAAATGGCAAAGCACAACAGCAGACCTAAGTCCCCACAGAGTCTTTGTGATCTGATCTCTGCCCAGACACTGCTACGAAGGGCTGACGCTCCAGACTATAAGCTAAATTATTTTTATGATGCACCAAAAGAGGTCATGCTTTTAACAGTGGTCATAAACTGAGTATTAAGCTGCAAATGCGATTTATTTTGCATTTAGGTTCTCAAGAAACTACCTCTCTGTTTAGTTTTTGTATTTTCTTTTTTGTTGCTGTTTTTGGGTTCATGCTTTTGCTAAGTGCAGTAGGCCTACACATCTTTCCTCTGCTTAAGCTGTCTGCTGTCGTGCAAAAATAAAAGATTAAGAAGTCTTACGTGAGCTTGTGGTGTGATGGTCATACATCAAACGTCTTTTGCCCTTTTATTTTTATGCAGGAAGGCTGAAGCGGCTTTAATTACAGTGTGGTGATTTATAACTTTTTTTTCATTGCCATCAGATGTTGACGGCAAAATGTTGCAGTTCCTCCAAATGCAGATGAACAACCTTTCATCACATAAAAACTCAACGCTTGTTAATTAAAGCCAAATTGGTGAGATCTGGCTGGTGGCCTCTGCGTGCTGCGTAGGCATGGTGTGAATATCTACAGCATCTTAATTTGGTGGGGAAAAAAATGAACAATCACAAAACAGCTGGTAGCTACAAAACCTCATTATCGCTCTAAGGAAGGGAAGGTAGACAAACGTAAACCTGGAGGTTTTAAAGTCTGGACTGTATTGCATCCACAGCAAAGTGACTTTGGAAATGAATGATGAGGACAAACGTATTAAAAAAACAAAAGAAGAAGAAGAAGAAGACAGGCTCAGTCCATCTGATGGACGGCAGCCACATCTGTTTCTGGGTGTTGGTGACCTTTCAGCACAACAGGTTTGATGTTAGATCTGGCTGCCTCATAATCTAATATTCCCCAGAGCCCCTGTGGGCAGAGATGGGGTGAAACTGAATTCCCCACACCAAACTCCCGTTGTTTTTTCCCTTCCACTTTTCGGTGGCGGCTGCAGCCAGAAGCCATTTGTAACGTGTTAGGAGTCCATCTGCTGTTGTTCCAACTGCTGCCCGCAGCCATCACAAAAAAACAAACAAACAAATACAAAAACCAAACAGGAACACAGCGTTGGCCTCTGTTTAATTATTTAGATAGATAGATTATCAAGGTAAGAGCAGAGAGGCAGGCTTGTATCTCTGTCACCAGTCTGTGTGTTTTGCATTCAGCCAGGCTGCTCCACCGGCCAACGCTATCGGAAACATTACAAAGAGGGGCGACTTCATGGCGAGACTGTGCTTAATCTTTTTAACTAAACTCACAGTAAATGCTTTTTTTTTGTTCATGGATCAGAGCAAGATTAATCACATTAACAGTCTCATTCCCCAAAATGTTCTTTTCCTGTATTTATAGGTCAGGCAAGGACAGCGCCATCTTCTCTGGCACAAATAAAATATGCGTGGCTGCCCATTAACCCCTAACGAGGAGTCGGAAAACAAAGTGGTTTCATAAGGTTTATGATCGATTGCGGTGACTCATGATAAGTTTTGCAGGTGCCAGGGTTTTATGGCTTTCGAAAAGTCCCCACTCTGCACTTTGTTTGAAAAGTCAACGCTGAGAGACCTACTCATGAAAAATGAACGCGCTTCATTTCATTCCTGGCTTGAAATCAAGGTGGAGGTGTCACCAGGGAAGCAGTTTTCCAATTCGATTAGGGAAAGTTTGGCAAACTGTACACACACCATTGGCATATTTCTGCCTCACACAACTCTTGTAAAAAAGAAATATCTTACAAATGAGAACTTAAGAAATGGCCTTTGGGTATGAATAGACAGTAATGAGGGGAAACCAAAACGATAAAGCTGCAGGATGACAAAACCAAAAATAAAATGACTTGAAAGATGCCGCCTGATAAGTTTTGAGTCTCACAACAGTTGTTCCCCGGCAAAGATCTAACCCGTCTACAACTTAAAATCCACATCTTGTTAAACCAAATCAAGAGGTTTGAGTGTTGAGTCTCCTGTCGAGCCTTTGTAGTCGAGGCTTTTTCAGATTTGAAAATTGCGTCTATCATCGAAAGTAAATGCGGCGATTACGCTCTCCATCTCATGTCATCATCGAACCCGGCACATTTCGTTAAAAGATGAAAGGCTTTGGACTTTCAGGGCTGTGATGCTGCCACACCTGACTGACTTCAATTTTCTGCCAGGCATCAGACCCTGGCAGTGAGGAAATATGGGCCGGTTATCACAAGATTGCAACAGCATGCAGCCCCTTCCCAAAAGAGCCCTTTTAGCGGCTGAGACCTTAAAGAAAAGAGGCTTAATCCAAATTTATGTGCTTGAAAACAAGTTTCTCCAGGACCTTTCACTCTTTGAATCATGAGTATGAAAGAATAAATCCAGAATCGATTCAATAAATAATTTATGCAGGTGGTCAGACTGAGGATCAACCAAGATATCCATCCATTTGCTTCCCAATAATTTTGAGTCTCAAAATGATCAAAACATGTTTTTAGACTCTGGGAGGAAAGTGGAGAAAAATGCAGTCAACAAGTCCAAAGTGCTTTTTACAACATATACCATAGTCACATATTTACATACATTCATGCACTCGTAACAGAGGTCCACGTGCTCGGAGAGGAGTAGACACGTACTAACACAATGCTGACACAGCATCAGCAGCAATTTGAGGTTCAGTAATACTTTTACATGTAGGCTGCAGGGGCCCCGAGGATCAGACAGTGCACCGCTCACACCCTGCCTCTAACCGGCTCCTAAATCTACATGGCGTGATGGATTATCCCATCTGTTGACCGCAACCAGTCGTATATCACCGCGTGGCTGTCACACGTAGTGATGGAGCTGGGACGTGCGCAGATATTATCAGTAGCTGCTGCTGGACTTTGGACGCCGCCTGAGCAGAAAAGGCCGCCTGGTCGGGTCAGACATGTGTGAATGACTCAACTAGAGGAGGAGAGAAGTAAAGCACTTAACCCATGCAGTTCCAAACGAACCAAGAAAAGAGGATATTGCTTGAGTTTTCCATTTGATTTGCTCAAAAGTAAAGACAGATTCTAAGTGCAAAGCTATTGAAATTCCATATAGATTATATACATATGAAACTATTTTCCTTAACAAACTGCACTCAATCTGATTTACTAACTATCAGTGACATGAGTCTATGAGTCTAGTCTGAGTCTATTCAACAGCCTCATAAATAATAGAAAACATTGTTGAGAGCTCAGTGAGACAAAAAGCCAGACTCTCACTAAAAAATAGATCAGAATTATAAAATATTAAGAGATGAATTAATGCATTAACAGGGAGAAACCTACTCCAATGCTGTTGGGATGAGGGGGCAACTCTAGGGATTAACTCCAACTGTGGATGAATACACATTGTGTGCTTAAGTGTTGGTGAAACATTATAAAATGACAATAGAGTGGTCATTTCACAGTAATGAAGGATCGTGGCATACAGTGCAACAATATGCCTCATTTACACGTCCTTGGACAACAATAGGACTCTGTGGCACGCAGACATACCAGGCTTTGGCTACCAGGAGTGGCTTTTTTTTGTTTTTTTTTGAGTATTGTTAGTTTTCGGGATTTGTTGGCAGCGAGAAACATACATGCTCTTCAGCCAAAATCCTTAAATGAAGAGAAGACAGGATGGACCATGCTCATCACACGGTGCCATCTGTTGTGGAGGCACTGACTGGCATTTAACTCAGTAAACAGACGAAATCTACACCAAGAGGGATCCACACACAAGTTTTGGTGAAATGTGGAATAGATGGATGAAGAGGCGTGGACATGTATTCAGCTGCAGTATGTAATGAACTAGATATAATATGTTATATAATGGTTTGTAATATCCAACAAGTCCCTCAGTCTCAGAAAATGTTAAGTGGCCTTCATGTCATCTGTACTGTTGTACCTGTGAGAGAATATATGGGCTGGAGTAACATCTTGACCTTCTGGGTTATTGTCTGGTGCGATCGACTGTTTCCAATGAAATTTTATTGTTGCTGTGAAGCGAGATAGGACAAATAATTGAAGGTCGTAAAAAGCAATCATGAGTGTTAACACAACTCTGGAGACATCCAAAGTACTGAGAACACACTTAGTAATCGAACCAAATATGACACAAATAAGATTTTAATAACAAAAGCAACTGTGCAAACAGCTTCTGTAGTGCAGGAAGTTGTTTTAAAATCATTTCTAATGCAAAAATTTAGGTGATCTAAACCAGGTCAAGTTCTTAAATTAAGCCATCATAATTCATATTGCATCAATTTACTGAGTGTGAAACTGAAAATCTGTAGCAGAGTACAAGCTCTAACATATGGTTTGTAGTCACACAAGTGACACAAAAGTGTCGAGGTTAGCCGTTAGCACTTTTCTTAACAAGAGGTAATATATCTTGAGATCTGGGGCTGCCCTGTTTTATTATCTTGTGTTCAGAGGGAGCAACAGTTTTTAGTGTGACACAGAAGAACAGGCGGATCCCTTAAACACCCCATAAGTCACTTTTATTGTTCTGTTTGCTCCGGCGAGCTCATCCAGCCTCGGGGAAGGCACCGAGGCAAACAGAGCAGTCGAGGCTGACAGCGCGGGACAAAGTCTGATGCAAAACCAGTCACAGCTGTTCACATCCAGTCATATATAATGAGCTACTTCTCCATGGTAACAGTGTCCAACAATGTGGCGAGGCCTTTTTTTTTTTTGTCCAATCCGATTCAGGATTATAATTGCAGCCTGGAAGTCAAAGCAGAGGGCGCGGCGCAAAGTTGGCGATAATTACTGGCGCAGAGAGGCGAGAAGGTGCAAGAAACAAGTTGTCGTTTATTATCTCATAACCCTGCTGTTTGTTGTGCCAAAGTTGGTAGAGAGCAACTGTGTGCAGTAAAATAAAAAAAAAGATATGCGAATAATTAGACAAGTGATGTGAAAATAAGAATTAAGCCAAAAAGCTGCAATGAATCATTGTATTTTCCAAGCTAATTGCCAGAGCCAACATCTCATTTACAAGCAATGAGTAATATATCATACACTGACCTCGAGCCATGCAATAAGTAATCATTACAGTAGCAACACACCATAATGTTTTATGTGAATGTGCATATTATTACTTTGAATGTGCAGGCAGATCCACGCGTTTACTAGCAGAAATTAGTGTTGTCGTCATGTTATAAAGGTTTATTTGCAGAATAAAGGAGCTGACAAAAGCCTTAAAGTGTTTAACCAGGCTTTATTTAGGATGAGATTACCTGCTTCAACATGTTCATCTACTTTCATAATCAGTTCAGTGGACCTACATTTGCTCACATGAAGGTGTATTACATAACGCAACACTGAACCTGTATTCTTATAGGCATACTGCAAGGACACAACAACATCTCTTTGTCAGAATGATAATGAAGGTCATAAGTGACTAAACACAACCTGCTCCCTTTTAAAATGGATTAGCGAGTCAGGTAATGAAGATTTTATTGCAAGCTGAGCCCGGTTCCAAGCAACGCAGTTTAAAATCTGGTCGTTGGAAACCTGGAACACCAACAGTGGTCTCATGTGTGGGTTTGTTGATGTGCAAATAGATGACCAAATGACTCAAATGCAGATAGTTGTCATGGGATTGGTTTCAATGTGTGAATTTCCATCAGACGGGAACCGTCAGCACAAAGTTTCTAGGGTCAGTAGATGAATCTCAACAGCCTCTGTATCATCTCTTGAGCTTGTGAGGGAGACATGATTGTCCTCAGACTCTGAGCAGGATTGGGTTTGCACTCCTTCAGAGTGAACCTCTGTCTCAAGGACAAAGGCAGCACGAGAGGAAACTGCACATGCTACACGGCTTAAAAAATTATTCCGAGTGCTAAAATCAATGGAGCAGAAAGCAGCTGCATCATTTATTTTTATTCCACCCATTCTTGCTCAATGTCAGACCTGAGGGCTTATATTACCTTTATGTACAAGTACATACAGAAGAATCTGTTGTGAACTTCATTTACAGATGGTGGTAGAACATGGGTGGATGTGAGGGGCAAAATAAAGCCTGGAAACTGAGAAAAACCGAGCTGTCGGTTGAGGGCAAGAAACAAACTCTACACAACTTTGAACAATAAGTTCCTTTAAACAAGCAGATTCTCTTACAATTCTGTAGAGACAGATACCAAAGCTATTTGTTCTGCCAGACATTTTCTGCAGTAAATGCTGACTTTTGGATGTGATTCACTGTGGGGGAGTATACATTTCAACACTGGTACAATTCTCTTGAATGTCTTAAACAGTCACAAAAGTGGCCAAAACTATTGTAGTGTTGGTCAACATCTGCTGTAAAGTTTCACTTATTTTTCTTACACATAGGGCCTCCAGTGGCCACTCCGTGAACTGCAGTTATAATTTCTAATATAATATTATATTTTGTGACACAGATTGAGGAGATTTATCTGATTTCATGCCGTTTCCACAAAAAAAAGATTAGGTCCTCACTCGTCTCTGTCGCCCACATGGAGAATGAAGTCTCATCCTGCCCCGGGTGACGACATCTATCTGTGACTGGCACACAGTGTTTGCTGTTTTGATCACTGGATTTGTTTCAGCACCTGCAGGCCCTCTGATGTGGCTTTGCAATCCCACTTTGACGGTTGAGAGTGAGAGACAGAGAGAGAGAGTCCAAGAAGCCGAATGAAAGAGCATTAAAGTCTGTTGACTTTCACTCTTCTGCTCTTAATCCAAGATTATTTTCAACATGCCTCTTCAAAGAGGACCTACTGACTGAAGCCACAGCTTTCAATTTTGTCCTAAGATCATTCAGATGGTGGCAAATAAACTGCAAATGACTTTAGGCGACAGGCGAGGTTGGAAATCAGCCATTCGCTGCTTTCCACATTAATGGGAGCACAGCACAGGGCATGTCTGGGACTTTTAGTTAATGGAGAGCCTCATGTCTCATCCAGCACCACACAGGCGTCTGCCTGCTCATCTTCCATTAAGAATTACTGCTACAGAAACAACTGCTCCACCCCCAAATTGAACATTGCGCTGTAAATTGCAGGCCAGGGCATCTGGGAAATCAGCAGAGCCTCACTTGACAGTACTTGTTACTGGGCTGATGATTATGATCAAAACAAACCCAACTTAAAACTATTTAATCTCACTTCCTTGTGTTTGACATGAGAGAGAGCACTGGAGAGTAACACAATATGGTCATAAGTCCATTTCAGTGGCCAAGTAAGTACCTTACCTTGTTATTTATGTTATTTGTTTATAGCTACTTGTAACTTACTAACATTCCCACCTGCCAACATACCAAGCAAATAATCTACCTATCTACCTGCAAACCAATCAATCTGCCTACCTACCAACCAACCAATGATCAACGAACGTATTAACCTACCTAAATGCTGTACTTACCAAGCAACCAACTTACCTGCCCACCAACCAACCAACCAACCAACCAACCAACTATATACTTGTCAACCAATCTATCTACCTCCCTACCTACCTACAGTACCTACGTACCTACCAATCTATCTTCCCACCTTCAATCTAACAATGACCAACATACCCACCAACCAAACAAAGAGCCAACCAACCAACCTACCTGTGTACCTACCTACCAATCAACTAACAAACCCACCTATCATATAACCTGGGTACTTACCTACCAACAGCCCATCAACCTTCCTACCATTCTACCACACTTCCTACCTGCCGAGTCAACGTGTCTGGATGGCTGAGTGTGTCTAAGGTGACAAATAAAGACATATTCTACTCTACACATTCATCTACCATCTAACCTACCTACGTACTTGCCAACAAACCAACCTACCTAACTAAACTACCTATCAATCTATCCAACCTATCCGCATGGATGTAAACAGTTGTATTTAAAGCCATAGGAACATGGCATGGAATGGAGGTCATGGAAAACTGGGCTCGATATAAAAGTGCACACTTTGATCTCTCCATCCATGTCACGACTCAAGGCCCAGTGCACGGTGGGATGGCCTTCACGCCCTCAATAACCCCCCAAGCGTCTTCACTGTCCACTTTCCTGATTGGCACAGCTGTGATTAATGAAATCACAGTGCTCTCCCATCTAACACGATCTCCGTCTGACCAAGATAAATGTTGCTGGAGAGCTCTGCTTCCGATGAGAAGTCCCTCTGGCCCACGAGGCAAGATTTTTTTCTTCTTCTGTGGCAATTTTGTGATACAAAAAAAATATTTCAAATTTTAGTGTCAAGTGGCTGGACCACCCTTGAATCAAGGGTGCATTATTAAAAAGAATTTATGTGGTAATGTGTAATATGTAACCTCAAAACGAGAATTGTTGCACCACTTAAAAATGAATTCTTCGTGTGCAGAGGGAGTGGGTCTTCTTATTGAGAAACCTTGTATCTCATAGTCCTGATTAGACACGGTTTTTGGTGTCCATCCTGGTGAAGGCCAAGGCGAGACGTATTCATTTAGCTTCTATCTGCTCTTTCACTGCCAAGTGTTAAATCACACTGCACAAGAAAAGGAACACAGAGCTTCAATGACAGATGTGCCGAATGACGAAGGAAAAAAAAAAAAAAAGGGGGGTGCTTTGGTCTAACAAAATGCGATGGGTGAGAAATGACAGCAATGCGCCGGGAGAAATAGAGAAAAAGCGTCCATTGATTCTTTCAAAAGTTAGTATTCCTGGTGGAACCTTGGCAGCACTTCATTCAAGTGTTGTTTCCAGTGATGAGGGTTTTCTTACAAACTCAAACAGATAAACAGACACGAGAAAGGAAGCCAGCTGCACTCTGGAAATCTTCTGAGAGACTGCTACGGCCGCTAGAAGGTGAAGATTACCATCGTTCCCATGCAGAATGGCTGTTTTTTTAAAGGTCGAGGTCAGCTGTGGCGAAGATTGCCTGTAATGCCTCACGTCACGTCATTAATGATACTTAGGCTCGTATTACATTCTCACCCGTGCGACTTAAATGTCCTGTGAGGGTTAATTAGGTCTGACCTAACCTTACCGCAGGATCGCGCTCTGTGCACGTAGGCGTTTTTTTTTTTTGCATTTCTAGTTGCATAATAAAAACGACCTCTCCTCTCAGACCCCGTTCTGTTGTAATTCTATCTGCGATGTGCGCGCCTACTGCTCCCACGCTGCTGCTGCTGGGGAGGAGGAGGCGGAGTCAACGATTGTGTTTGTGAATCTCTCGTCGATTCTGCGTTTTTTTTTAGGGACCTCTTGAGGAGCTGTCAGTCGAGGAACAATTCCCAGGGTTCACGCTGGGTCTCTTCTGCTTTTTTTTCCCTTTATCACGCACCTCGCAAGCTGTTGTAGCTCCCTTCCCAAATTTTATGCAGATCCTTCTGCCTGCGTGAGCGCTTGTGTATTCACACCGCGGGCTCCACCTGCTCACTGCGATGAATCATTGAATGAATAGCCAAATGTCCGTGTTTGTGACATCTGTGTTTATGGCAGCCGGGCTTTTGATGTCTGAGACCCAATTTCTATTTGAATCCCGTCAAAGCCGAGGTGACAGGAATGGGACCTCGGCCGACAGGTAATGAGATTAAAAGAACCGCGTCTTGATTTTCTTCGCAATAAATGTGCCGTGAGATGCGATAAAAGCGAAGTGACAGATACCCCCTGCACTCTATAATGTCTTTATCCACCTTGGGGTTTGCTCTGAAAAGCGTGATCTAAAAAGACCACAAGATCACCCGCCATTATGGACGAAAATGAGAGACTGCATCAGGTAATAATTACATCAGTTGTTTCCGGAAACATGGTCCTTAAACAAATCTAAACGAATAATTACAACATCAATTGTAATTTATGAGAGGCCTCCCATGGAGAGAGCAACGAATCCCCAAGACATGAGCGTACATATGGAAAGCATTGGCCATGCTGCTAATAGATGCATGAAAGTAAGAGTGAAAACCCCCCAAGGCCGCGCAGTCACTCGGCGCTCCGCAGCTCCTTAATTACTTGGAAGGCTGAAACTTAGCAGACGGAGTGGGCGAGACAAATGAGTCCCTTAATCGCGACCTACAAAGCTCTGTTTATCAGCGGGAAAACCTTGTAGATGGGTCTTGTGACGGTGCGAGCTGAGCCATTAAAAATTGACCCGGAATATCTGATAGCAGGGCAGCGTCCAGGTCCAGGGCCTGCGAAACCATCGTTTATTTGGTGTTTTTGACACGATAGAGCTTCTGTCGATTTTGCTTCCAGATGACAGATTGGACAAAGCGGCTCAGGGGCTCGTGGGTTTTAGTTGAGAGCGGTTTAGTCATAAGGGACGATTACGAAACTAGAAAAGAAACAATGAATTTTTAGAACGACTTCACACATAACTCAAAATTTGCATAGAAGTATTAAAAGGTGTTGTATATTATCTTAGCAGTGCATGCTGGGACATATCGCACTGTACATACAAAGGCAGGACACTCACTATTCACTCTCACTCAAACCTATGGGCAACTTTGTGCTACCAATCAACCTGAATATGTATGTTCATGGTCTGTAGAACATGCATGCTTCACAAAGGCCTTGAGTCAAACAAAGGTCCTTCTTGCTCTAAAGCAATCTCACTGCAATTGGTTTTATTGTGAATTTTAACATAATGCTTTCTACTATATAACACTTTTGCTTAAACTCAGTTGGTTCTACTCTATTGAGTTCTCAGACAAAACCTTTTGCAAGCAACTCAGACCTTGATTTTTTTAGACGTGGCAGATGTACAAAGTTTGACAATATGTAAAACTTAAGAAAGAAAAGCATCTCGTACAGTGAAAGAATTGCCAAAGGTAGAATTGCCAAAAGGGACAATCTAGTCTAGTAACTGTATAATTCATGTCAGAGTCAGACAGTATTGTTAAAGTATAGATCTCTCTATATATGTTGGATTGTCCCACAACGACACACACAAACGAAAACGCTCATTTTCAATCCTGAAGTGGAAACTCATTTTGGCTCAGAGGGTTGCCAGCTCTTCCGGGCTGTTTAAACTTCCTTCTGTGCAAACCAGGGCCCAACATTTGTCGGGCAAACACAGCATTACGACAGTGACGATGCGGCTCTGTTGTGTCCAACAGGCTTGGCAGGACTTAAATCCTCACTCCTCATAATGCACAGGTCGATTCATTTCTCCACCAGTCCGTCCGTGAGCAACACTGGGCCCCAGACAACTAAGTGCTACAGTACAAGCGCGATTGGATCAGGCTGAGGGGTAATTTCACATGGCCGAGTCAGTCTCCTGCTCTATTAATTTGTGTTTGCTTTTTAAACTGCTCGAGTGCAAATTTAATCTCGGGGGGAATATCATTACAAGAATTGGTTTTGGCATCTTATTTTTGTCCGCATGGAGAGTTTAGTTACTCGCGCACACACACAAACACGCATCAAAGGAGACACATTCAAGAGGCAGCTGTGTATGGAGAGAGATGCCACCTTGAGGAACTGCAAATTGTGACCATTATTCCCACACAACACAGCAACAATCACACTCTGTCCCGGGAGCGAAAGTTCCCTCTGCTGAAAGCATTTGGACGAGGCTTCATAAATAACTAACTACCCCGAAGCAAGAGTGCCTTGAGTCCAACTTTCAATACAAGTCCTCGGAGCCATTTTAAGAAGTTTGATGAAATTCATATCCAGGTGTTGGACAGAACAAAAGCTGCATTAACAGAGAGTGCAAGGTGCACACACACACACATACACATGCACAATCCAAACCCAGGATTAAGGCTCTTTTTGAGCACGCTGTTCCTCCTTCAGACACAGTGCAACAAAGGGAGGGGGGAGAGCGAGAGCGAGAGAGAATGAAAATCAATGGAGCTCCAGAACAGACTGTTAAACAAGTGCCCTGGCTACACACGCAGAATCAATCACTGCTGAAGAAGTTGTGCTAGAAGTCTGATTATGTGGAGCTTTGGTCCGAAGGCAAATGAGCCTGGCAGCGCTGAACTCATTTGGGCTCTCTGCAAACAACTTTGCAGAGAGAGAGAAATGCCGGCCTCGCATTTCACATGCAGAATGAGAGCACACAGCGCTACTCTGCTAGACATCTCTCATTGAAATATCTTCAATTTCTATAGGATCTGGAGGGAAATCTGATCCGCAGGTATGCCAGATACCTGATTTATCGTTGCCCCTCAGCCGGGATGAATCGTCTTCATTAAGCTGATCAATGCAGCTGACGACGCGCAGCTACCGCTATCGCCTATGTCATCAGGTGATTGCGCTGCCGTCCGAGTCAATAAAGTGAATGTCAGTCTCCTCCGGCTGAAAGCTAATTCCACCCCTAACCCCCCCCCCGCAGACATCCCCGAAACAGAAGGTTTGTCTCACAGCTGATTACCCTCCCCGTTTCTCATCACACAGGGAGAGTTACAAGACAGAGGAGAGCTTCAGCTGCTTCAGGTGATTAATATAAGAGGCAGAGATGTCAATCAGCTGGAAAGCTCAACACAGTGATACTATCTGTTTTCAGTCCCCCGGATCAACAGCTGTCTTGTTTTGTCCAGGAGCAACATTGGACCCAAGCATTTTCCTTCCTACGGCCGGTCCAGGACAAAGAAGCTCGTAGTCGATCCAGGGTCAACATTTACTTTACGACTACTCTCCAGGGAGCAGGTGACACACATCCATCTACTCATTCATTATCTTAGCACTTTGTTCCCGTCGCATATCATGAGCACACACAGACACACACACACACACCCACCATTAAATCACACACATACACAGACCTTGGGGCATCTTGAACATGCATGTATTTTGGACAGTGATGGGAACACACATGGGGAAGTCAACATAGAAAAGCCCTCAGTCCAATCTGGGACACTGTGTTGCCAGTGGTCTGATTGTGTGGGTGGTCCTTAAATCGAAATGTGCAGAAAGTCTAGAAACTTTTCTTCTGGCCCCTCTGGGAAAACCGATTGTCAGGGGTCCTCTCTGTCTTATGGGCCCTGGAGAACATTGTAGTGTATTTCTACACCTTTTGTCTTTCCAAACCTCTCACAAATCGACTCCTGCAAAGGTCAACCAAAGGAGGGTGCAGTTAGTGTAGTAGGCACAGGTACGGATCAAGGTGACACTCGAAACCTGCTGCACCTGTGACTTTGGAACCTTTTTATTCACAATGTCACTGTTTCTCAAGAAACCCCATGTATTTATTTACCTCATGCATAATATAATGCCTACACACACACACACACACGCACACACACACACACACACACACACACACACACAGAGTCAGTATCAGGATAGAGCGGGCACTGGTAAATAATTCAGCAGGGATAAGAGCAAGTCAAGGTCTGGGCCAGGATGAACTGACTGATTGAAACTGTGCTGCTGACAGAGTTTTGCATTAAACTGAATGAACGTTGATAAATGTGCAGGCTGAACTCATACACGAGGTGCGATTATCATCCACAGATGATAAACACACGGTGAATTATGTAATAGCTTTACTCTGCAGAAAGCAAACAATAGTGAAAAGACGTGGCTGCGGGGAAAGATCGGGCTTACAGCCAGTTAATCAAGTCTTTTAGACTTACCATTCACACAGATTCAAAGTGTTTCGGATCTTTTCTTGACTAGCAATTCACCTAAACTGTGTAAAAATAGCTGGTAATCGTCTGTTTTTTTATTACTATCATCTGCCAAAGCTTTTCAGTAACAAAATCATTAAAAAGAGGACAGAAATTATTCATGCACTTAAAATAAAATGTGCAGTAATTTCTCAAAAAGCCGCTCTGCATTTTCCCTCTTTTTGGGATGGGGGTACGATTCTAAAACAGGGATAATCTGTTTGTTGTTTGGGAACTATTTTCAACAGTAAATTAATGCACATCGAGGCTGTGAAAGGGTTGGCGCGTGTAGGACTGCTTCAAAACAGCTACAGCTGTGAGGGAACATGTTGTGCACGGTAATAGTCTGATCCGCTGATGTGCTTTTAATTGTTTTTGGAGAAAACAACACTGGGGAACCGAAAAGCACAGAGGAATAAGCTCCATCATGCCTATTAGCCCATTTACAATACCTCATTAGCGTTCTATTATGTACTGTAAATGAAGATGACACAACATCACATTAAAATATTTCCAGCAAAGCCGCGGTGAGTTTCAGTAGCTGGGAAATTCAATCATCGCCGACATAAATGACGAGCGACGGGCTATTATCGCCGGCCCTTCAAAATAAAAGTGCAAGGCCGCGCGTCCACACTGGCCATTTTTGCACAGTGCGTGTGGAGAGAAAATAATCCATTAGATAAGTGGCATGTATTCCAATTTCCCTTTAAAAGGAAAAGCCTCTAGAGAGTGGAGCACAAAACATCTAAACTGCGATTCACACACACACACACACACACTTCCATGACTCATAAAATTATAGTGTAAGAGCACCAAGGCGCTACTTGGATTCAGTTCCCCAGACGGTTATTTATTTCCCTGCTATTTAATGTGAATATGTTATCACTCATTTCTACAAACACACAGCCGGGCGCAGCAGGAGAAACCGGACCTGTATTCGGTATCAGTCGGAAATTGTGATTAAGTTTCAGGTTTGAGACGGTGTACCTGTGGTCTTCCTGTGCCGTATGAGTCAGGTTGGGAACGCACACACATCTGCAGCTGGCAGACGCACGCACTCCGTTGGCAGGGGAAAGTTAGGAGACAGAGCAGGAGTAAGATGCACCATCTGTGAGGCCGATCGGGGCTTGGTGGAGCGCTGTAGTGTTGCGCTCCCCAGAGATCCGGAGCGAAGGAATGTGAAGCAGCTGGGAGGCTAAAGACGCACGAGGAGGATATGGATTGTGACAGATTGGATGTGTGTACATGTCAGCTAATGTGAAGATAGACTAGGAGAAGTTTTTCTTTCTCTACTCTTCTCCAAGTTTTGATTCCTAGTCGTGTCGTGTGTGCAGCAAACTCACACAAATGGTTCAACATCAGCGATATCGCGCCATGTACGTGGCGGTCTTAAAATGGTTCAATATGCTGTTGAGTCTATGTTGAGTCTTCATGATTAGGGCCTTTTAGTGAATGTGCTTAGTAGAAAAAAATGCAACTCTTGACCATATGGTGGTGAGGATACCTTGTTTTCATGCTCCAAAAAACAAATTTAGATGTTTAAAGAAGAACAGATTTTTCTGTAAACGCGGTTACCAGCAAAGGTGAAGGCACACGCAAAGAGATGAATTACACAAGATTTAGGTTATGATGTCATTAATTCATTGTGTGTAGATTGTGGCTAAGTATACCAGATTTATCTCATTCTCACTGATATCATGCAAAAAAAACCATCCACCTCTATTGCTCCCTAATGTGGCTAATAGTTAGCGAGCTAATTTCTTGAAATTAAATATTTCCTAACACAGACAGAAAGTCTTCTTGTGGACCGTGCGTGATCAAGTGCTTTCCACATGCTTCTTGGTATCCCAGGTGGTTAACTATATTTACTTTCCTCCATGTTTACATGCTCAGCTTGCATGCTAGCTTGCTGTTTGCCTCAAAGGAAACTTATCTGATCTATCTATTATCCGTTTGATATGTTACTACAAGTGTAATTTTATTCAAACTGTGATGAAATGCTCCATCTGGTTAATGTACAGGATAAGTGTGTGAGCCATTAATGCTGCTGAGACTTGTTTTAAATAGGATTACCACAAACTGCCTGAACAGCACCTTCGCACTCCCTCGAACTGAACAAATTTAGCGCTAAACCGTTTCACGTCAACGGGCTGTTTTCATTTTGCGAGACGTCGTTTTTAATGGTTTGCAAACCTCGATTCGTGTTTCTGAATAGATGCAAAACCAGCGTGTACACTGTGCAGAGCGTCAGAGCCTTAAAAGACCAGACTGAAATTGTTATTCCTCATCAAAATTCAATAACATTTGGTATGCAAACACAGCACAGGCCGTATCAGTCAGAAAGCTGGTAAGTGCACATGTATCTCCGCTGATAACTGTGCACAGCCTGTTCTGCCCTGCCTGCCGCATCAGTGTCTTCTTAAACCAGATGTTTTGCATCGGAGAATGAAATGATTTCCTTTTGCCCGGCTGTACTCGGCCTGCCGAAGACAACGGGCTGCTGGAGGCGATGCAAATGCCCGCGTCAGACCGGACTTGCCTCCTGCACACTGATTTTTAACAATCCTGTTCATATGATAATTTGCTCTATGATGAAACTGTTTGTCTCTTGCCGGAGATGTTTTTCCTCTCTCCTTTCCACAAGTGAATCCCGAGAGGCGACATTGCCACTGTCTCGGCTCCGCTGAAGGACTAATTTGGATTGATAAAGCCGTGCAGAGAAAAGGCATGCCGTGTGCGTGCCCCTCTCCTTACATCACCAGCACCTCACTGTAATGAATTGAGCTGTGCATTAAGCACAGGGGGGTCCAGACACAGGCCCGGCCGTGTCGCCAGGCAGCCGTGGATAATTGCCAGAGACTGTTGCATGTCTTAATTTTCAGTCCAGGCAGGTGTCGAGTCCACCAAACCGCTACGTATTCCTGCATGGATTTCACTGACAGCTCAGGTCCCTCAGGCGCCGGCTGTTCACCCAGTCCTGCCTCGGCGCTGCTGGGTAATCTGGCGGCTCGGCGAGAGCACAACACTGACCTCAAGTGATGGATGACTCGGAAACAGCCTCGACTCCACTGACTTGCCGCTTTAAAGATGAATGTAAACATTAATTATATTGGAATTAGCTCAAGGTCAGTGTTGCCTCGCTCTAAAGAGTTCTGATTGAATGTTAGGCACATTTATACATACATATATCTCCATCTGTCTGTTTTTATAGGTTTTTCATCGTCAGTGGTGTCAAAAGTATCCTTGTTTATTACTCAAGGAGAAGTGTAGATATTAGGATTTAGAAATACTTCTGTAGAGGTCGAAGTATCAACTGAAGTTTTTTACACAAGAAAAAGTAAAAAGTGTACTGGTTTCTAAAAGAAATGAAAGGTAAAAAATGCCATTAAGGACCAAATCGTAGCCTATAATGCACCCTATGCAATACAGTGCACCTATAATGCATATCTATATAATATAATCTATATATATAGTCCATTCATAGGCTACATTTTGTATATGTGTATGTAAATCTGAATAACCACATATGTGTACTACAGACCATTAACATGTGGTTCAACAGCGTTGAAACTACTCCACTAAAGTATAGATAACCAAAATTTCTACTTAAGTAAGGTAATTAAGTATTTGTACTTCATTACTTGACACCTATGTTCATAGTAGAGTTACTCAGTCAGTCAAGGAACCACCAGGACCATTTGACTATAGTTCAGGCCACACACAGAGACTGAGAGAAGCTTCTGAAATTCCAGAAATTGTAGTTACTCTGCAACAATGAATACACATTTCATAAAGATCAATTCATTCATTATCCAATACATTATCTACACATTAATGGTGCATATCAAGGAAATACACAGTTGCAATGCAGCTACAGGTGTACCATGCTTCTTATCAACAAAGTATAAATTTTACAAGAGAAAATGGAAAGAAAACAACAAAACATCTCATTAGTCTAGTTCATTATCAGAATTTGGCCACATTAAACATGTTTAATGAGTCTAGTTTGAGCCCGAGAAATCCCAGCTGGTGCGTCATCGATCATGGGACAAACTGTTGCGGTGCATCCCAGAAGAACAAATACAGGACACTCGGCAGAAACTCTATTCAATTGGCTGCGTGTCACTCCCAGAGAGCCATCAGGACGCAGCATTATGAGAGGCTGTCTCCGCTCTAATGCCAGATATCCGCGCCTCGGCGAGGACGGGCTGACATTTGCTCAGAGATGTAATAATCTGAGGTAACAGATGATAATGTGATTTTGTTCTGTGGCAGCTCGCGCAATTCCGGTGATAGATGGGGCTCTCTTATTTTCCTCGAGTAAATTGTCTATTAATGAGCTCGCCATTGATTGGCTTCTGGCTGCTGCGGGGGCTTTATGGCCTCTGTGTGCACGCGTGCACTGCTGGGAAGGAAATAACCACGAGACGGCCTGAATGTTTGTGTTTGACTGTGGGGAGCAAGGAGACAAATCGCAAGCACAAACTTAAGAGGGGCTGGCAGAATATACAAGTCTGACTGTTATTCTACACTAATCAGCCACATGAATACACTTGTTGAACCTAAAAAAGCTCAATAATCTTAACATAGCAAGAAATCCTACGGTACACAGTCGTGCATCCGTCCATCCATGATCCCCCATATTGCCATATTTTTAGACAGGGAGAGCAAACCCTCAGAGAAAAGAAGAGAAAATGCTAACTACAGAGCAGTGTTTGGATGCAAACTGGATATATTCTCACTGTGAGACGTGACAATGATAATCTAAGAATCTATGAGAGTTGTCTTGATCTCTTATAACTGAAGAGGCTGTATTGTGCCAGCTATTGAACAGAAGTACAGCAAAACAAACACAACAATTACACATTTCAAATTACAGATCTTTCTAACTTAAATCACTATTTAGCCATGGCCGAAAATATCAACACGCTTGCAATATTTTATACTTACAGGTACAATACAGGTTATTTAATGTTATAGGCTACCTAATTTCAACTTGAACACTACACCCTATTCATTTAGAAAATTGTAATAATTTAGTTATTATGCATGTGTGTAAATTCACTGTGTAATTAATGAAATTCATTTCAGCGCACCTGTCTACCTGCTGATCACAGACAGTTTGAGTTGGGTGTAAACATTTGTCATTCAAAAACATAATCCTCAATTCATGTATGCAGAAGCTCTGCCCAAGCCCACTAAAGTAGGCAATTTTTGCGGGAAAACACGGGACCTGGCAACCCTGCGTAACTGTGACAGCTAGCGTGAAAGAGCGGTGTTATACTGCCCTCTAGTGAGCAACAGGCGCTGCTACAGACACGATCTGAGCGTCTGATCGGGAGCGAAGGCATTCAGTAGTGTCTGCTTTGCCCTTAGCACTCTAGGATGCCCTTACATCAAACCTCCACTGTACCGTGAGTTTTTTTATTCATTTATTTTTTATTTTTATATAGAGAGTTTTTTTTACACATTAGTAAAATTATGTCTGCAAACTCAGCTGGCTTTGTTTGAGTAAAGTTTGAGGTCTTGGTAGGTCCCTTTCAAAGTCTGACTGTAATATAGACTTTCAAGGGGGGGGAGAAGAGATTAGTTTACAGTTGCTCTTCTTATTAAAAAAAACACCAAATATAACACTAAACACCACTGAACACCACTGTTTTGAGAGTACGATAGAGCAACAGTACGCCCCCTGCTGGCTGAAGGTTGTACATTTAATTAATGCAATTTCTAGACCCGTCTTTAACCTATGATTCAATACATATATATTTCCATATCGTGCATACGTGCCTCACTCAGTCACGTCTTTGTTTGCATTAATAATTTTCAGCTGTATTCGTGTATCAGGCCCGATAAAGTGAATCAAACTGGACATCTGACATTTCTGTTACTCTTCATTGCAATTAAGTGATATAAACCAGGTTACACATTAATCAGGAAAGAAAAAGGCAGTGGATGAAAACATCTCGCTCTTTTGCCTCTCTGTCTCACACACACACACACACACACACACACACACGTCTCAGTAAGCGGGGCTCTGAGGCATCCAGGCCTTAAAAACAGCTTCAGGCTCAGTGGTGACCTCTGTCTCAAACGGCTTCAAATTAGTCTCATGTCTTTCATGTCATTCCATCCAAATTCCCGGCACATAAACATACAGCAGTGTGAGCCTTTAATCTGAAACTGTATGCGTGTGAGTGTGTGTGTGTGTGTGTGAGTGTTCGCCCGTCTGCTGGGTCCAAACAGAAACACATGGCCATTTAAAGAAAAATCATTTAAATATGCTAAATTTCATACACTGTGTGGTAACTGTGCATGGATATGTCACTGGATGTGATATTTACCAGCTGGACTTAGAAATCGAATGTGTGTGTGTGTGTGTGTGTGTGAGAGAGAGAGAGAGAGATGGGGGTACGCGTATATGTATGTGTGTACATCTAAAGCTCTGTTTCCTCTGATTATTTCAACACAAGGTCAAAGGGTGTGTGTGTGTGTGTATGTGTGTGTGTACAATATCACTTCAGTTGACCTTCAGCTGAATACAAGGTTAAATAGTATGTGTGAGAGAGAGTCTGTGCCTGTTAGGGGTGTGTGTGTGTGTTAATAGAGCTTTAGATGAAGTGCGTGTGTGTAAATCTAAAGCTCCATTTCATCTGATTAATTCAGCACAAATTCAAAGGGTGTGTGTGTGTGTGTGTATGTACAATATCACTTCAGTTGACCTTCAGCTGAATATAAGGTTAAATTGTGTGTGTGAAGGTCTGTGTCTGTAGGGGTGGTGTGTGTGTGTGTGTATGTGTGTGTGTTAATAGAACTTTAGATGAAAAAAAAGTTTTAAATAATAAAATAAACAGAATCAAAAACTCATGGTTATTTGTTACAATTTCGTTACTTAGTCCTGCAAAGTGAAGATCTGTGAGGACAAAACCACCTCAGATATTCTTTGAAAATTACATATTTGTGACATATTTGTTCGGTGTCCTAAATGACAAGTTATGGCCGCAGAGCACCGTGTTTATTTGCAAAGTAAACAAAATGCATCCCATCGAAGGGTTAAATCCTCTCCTCCTTCTCGATGGTGATTTCTGATTATCCGGAAAGTTTCACAACTCTTCGATCTCCATTTCTGCGTAGCGGATCTGAACGAGCCGGTGCAGCTCAGCCAATCAGGAGCGACAAATTAAGAACAACAAAACAAACAAAATAAATAGACATTCACCTGACTATACGTGCAGGAAGTGTTTTAACGTCAAGACGCAACAAAATAGTGCTAGTCTACAATTTAATGTAGAAATAATATAGAATAAAATAAAATTTTAGATAACAGCAGTACAAGTTCAGTATTATCATAAGATCAATTTCATTAACTTTAATACTAATAATTATTCGTTTAGTCAGGCGTTTACTTGGGAAAGTAAAAGTACTTCCACCTTCAGCTTTCACATAAGCATTTTAAATTAAATCAAGGTCTTTGCCGTTTTAAATAAAGAAATACTTTAAAAAAGTTAAATCTTGAAAATAAGTAAAGTCGTTAAATTCTCTCTTAAAAAATAAATTTCTGGTTTCACTTTGTTTCACTTTTACACTTCCTGTAACTCACAAAGCAGTCACAAAATACTTTTTGGACTTCGATTATTACGGAGTGTATTTTGTGAAATTCAGTGGCCATAATTCAAAGGAGGATTAGCAGATTAATGGTTATATTTCCTGCATTTCTTTCTCTTTTCTTTTCTTTTTTTTTTACCCTGAGTAAAAGCGTCACCGTAACACTCCTGAAGTTCGGTTCGCTTTGGGCCTTGAACGCAACTCGGACTGTGAACATCTAAAATGAATAAATAAGTAAATAAAATACCGAAAAAACACAGAGACAGAGGGCGGAAAAAGTAACTCGGGATGCAAAAATAATAATAACAATAATAACATCATGCCACGACGGCTCGTTGCGGCATGACGTCACGGCAGGAGTTTGCGTGACAAGAGGAGTGAAAAGGAGCCTGTGTGTGGAAATGTGTCCCGCAGGCGAGGGGCAAAGTGGGCTCCTCTCGTCCTCCTCCTCCTCCTCCTGCTCCTCCTTATCCTCCTCCCCCTCCTCCTCCTCCTCTGCATCCATGTTTAATCATCTCAGATGAACCAGGACCTCACATCCTGGAGACCAAGTGGACATTTTCTTTTTTTTATTACCAAGGGACAGAGCGAGAGAGAGAAGACACCGAGGTAAATGGGACATTTATAAACAGTCTGCTGGGCTAGAGTATGTGGGACCAAGGCAATAAAAAAATGTGCATTTACAACCTGCGTTTTGTCTGCAGGTTAAAAGCATCCGCAGAGATATTAATAAACCTGTTAAAGGGGACCTAGAATGAAAAAAAAAACACATTTTACCCTTGCTTTCTTAGATAAGAGCCTAGAGATGTACGACAGGTCCAACAACCTCATCACATCCTAAATTGAGGAAATTAAAGTAAAAAAACCTTAACTTGTGAATCCCATCAATTGAGTCAGAATCACAAATATCCATTAGCTGTGCTCAGAATTTGTGAACTTATGTCTCCTTTTGCAAAAAAACTTCCACAACTTCCACATGTCACTTCCTGCGTAGTGAATTGGCATGAAAAAGATCACTTAATGTGATCGATTAACTTTCTCTAACCGCAAAAGTTCACATACATATATTCTATTACTACTACTATCCACATCCATTCATATATGCACTTGAATGAGGAAACACAGTTTAGTGAAGTTTCTGATAAAATGCTCGCACGCCTGGTTCTTCCTCAACCTCTGCTTCCTCCTCTGACATATATCTCTGGAAGTGAACGAACTCCAGAAAAAGTTAAAAGCGGCTGAACTTTGTCAAACTTTGTACGTCATGTGATCATTTAGAGGCAGCGTGTAGCCACCCATAAAAATTAAGTAATTTGTCAATAAACAGACTATAATATTCCCATACCAACAAAATAGTATAGGATCTGAGACAACTAGGATCCCATAGCTTCTGTTTCAACCCCAGAGAATAAGGATGAATACTCCATACCATCATACTGGATCACCTCAAGGTAATCAGAAGTAATCAAGCCATGCAGTGTTTTCAGAGTCAATAAAGCAGCTTTTATGAGAAAAAAGGAAACAGCTTCCCTCATCCAGTGTGTTTCAGTTGCAGTGAAAGTAGTAGTAGTCGTAGTAGTAGTAGTAGTAGCAGTGGTAGCACGGTCCTAGGAGCCCACAGGTCGCCTCTAATAGCCTGTGTCCTCCCGGCCATCCCTCAGAGGCATGATTTATTGAAAAATATGGTCCCGGCGTATAAGTTAATATGACAGAAGTGCTTTGACCTCGAGTGGGGAGGGGGGAGCAGTGCACTCTCCACTTCAGTCAGCTGCTACCTCCAGCGTGCTCCGCTCCTTTCTCACGCGATTCCTCCATTTAAGGGTCTTCAGCTCCATAGCCTCTTTTCACTGCGACGACTCGTTTAGGTTTTTTGACCAGTGGCTAAAATGCATAAATAAATAAATACATACATACATACATACATACCTGGAAAAAAAACCCCAGGGGGGTGGGGTTCAGGTAGAGTGCAGTAGGGTCAGCATTCAGGAGGAGGACAATGTAGGTACCAAAAAAAGGGGGCTCCTCTGGTCTAAAGATTGGAAAAGTTTAGGCAGTTTGTCAAGGATAAATTGATCCCAAGATTCTGGTGCATGCACACACACACACACGCACACACACACACACACACACACACACACTTACACACATTTGACCCCGGGTACTGGTGCAGCTGGAGACGTCAGTGGTGCTAAAGGGAGGGTAAAGTCTCCTCATTGATCTGATGTGTCTTAAGTCTTGGAGGCCTGTTTGTAGCTGGGTCTGTAATCCATTGGAAGTGCTATGTGTTCCCACACACGTACACACACACACAAATTTGGGCTGCACACATATATATATATATATATATATATATATATATATATATATTAAAAAAAATAAACCCAGACAATCAAATTGTGTCACAAAGAGCCTAATGAATTGCACAAAAGTTTTTAAAAACTTTATTTTATCCTCTTAAAGTTTTTCTGGAGTTTCTGATGTTTTTTTTATTTTTACTTTTTCTAAAGTTGTCCTGCTCCAACAGTGGGGGTGCGCAGCATTAAAGTAGTAATGTGGTTAAAATATCAATCCCTTTCCTCCTTTGTGCTGAGCTGACAAGGTGGCTCTAACAGGGGTTAATTTGCCGTTCAGGGGTTAAACAAACGGGCAGTAATAGTTCAACTCCAGTTGACACTCGAATGTGTTCTCTTTCAAAGCCGGCGAGATAACATTCAACACTCGTAAAAAGAAACGAAAAACAACAAGGGTGTTATTTGTGCGAGGCTTTGGCAACAAACCAAACAGCTCCCAGAATTCCTCCTGGTTTGACCCAATGAGTTTGGGCTCCGGGTGCAGTAAGGTGAGGGCTAATAGGGATTAAGCAGGAGAAGTATGTGTCAGTTTCGATGTTTGTAATCTGGAGTGTTCTTTTTGGAGTCCGGAGCGCAGGTATAAAACGCAGATTAAGAAGCATTTCTGCTGAGTGACAGCGGGAGCCCTGGAGGTCTGTTTTCACGCAGGGGCCGGCCGTGGCCCCCGTGACACCTAGCGCAGCGTGCGAACATCTCATCTGATGGCAACGAGTCCGGGAGCTTCTGAAACGAGCCCAAGGAAACGCAGGAGTAAAGAGATGGAAGAAGAAGAAGAAGAAAGGCAGCGAGCAGGAGTTGCAGCAGAGCCTTAAATCAGGCGGATTCGTCAATAACCCCACGCTCGATGTGGCAGAAAGGGGCCTTCTGGTTGACTGCCTCTGTTCAGGCCGACCTAAGATGTCTGGACCTCGCTGACCTCATACGTACACTAGTGCATTGTGGGCCGTGGCTTTAACCTCCAAAGCTAGCGTCGCCCACACTGGCCCATTACGGAGCCGGTAATGATGCGACCCCAGCAGACGCCTATTAATACAGTGACTCCTCAGCTTTCAGAATCACAGTGTCCGATGTGGGTTAGAGACATCATGGTTGGATCTAATCAAAAAAAAAAAAGGAGTCTAATAATCTGTGGCAAAGAGAAAATAAGCATATAAATTATGGGGCAGTTTATGGTACTTGTATTTGAAATGGGTGCTTTTTGCATTAGCTACATTTAACTGTATCTATGCTATCTATCTATCTATCTATCTATCTATCTATCTATCTATCTATCTATCTATCTATCTATCTATCTACCACATATATGTATAGATTGATACACACACATATATACATAAATACACATACACACACGCATATATAACATATGTATATATGGAAATGGAATAAATTATATTCACATGTATAATATACTGTTTAATATCATATCATCTGCTAAGTCTAATGAGAGCTTTGAGTTTTGATCCATTAAGTGTATTTTGCCAAGGAAAGATTTTATTAAAAGAAAAAACATACTTTCACTTCAGAAAGGGCAGTTTCATTTAAAACCTAATAAATCACACCACATTTTCCCTTCAATAGGGAATGGTTCGCGCTCTGAGTGCCATGCGGTGGGAAATGTAGAGGTTAAGTTCCTCATTGCATCATATCTACCTAGCAAAGCCGCAGTGCCATCATCAATTAAGAGACCTTGAACATGCCTCTCTGCAATGCCTCACAACGAGGCCAGACAGGAAAGGAAGTGCTAGCTTATTGTGGCATGAGCTCATTTTCTAGCCCGCTTCAAACTGACACAAAAACATGTCCGTCTGAATTATTGTTGGGTAAAGACCAGGGGGTGGGGGCAGAAAACAGCAACGAGGAACATTTCGCCATCGTTACGCATCTTTTCCTAGATTCGCAAACACTTTGCTTCGACTTCTCCGCTCGCCCAAGCATCTGCAAAATGGAAGTTTTAGGAGCGTTAATGGGAACACGTCTTAAACTGTTGTGACATGATAGGCCTCCATTTCATGGGCCAAGCAAGATCAAATGACCACAGTAAAACCAGTGCAGTCAGAGAGGACTGCATGCGCTAATGTTTATCCCACATATGAGGATTAAAAAGAAAAGGAGGCAGGAACTCACGTATGAAGAGTCGAAAGATCTGAAGGGTCAGTCAAAGAGAAGAAGTAAAGTTCAAGTCCTTCACACTTTCACAACTGAACTCATTCAACTGTCAAACCATTCAGCTTTCAAGGGACAAGGGTGCATTTAATTTTCTAATCTATGCCATTTATACCTTTTGAAATATCAAACCAATTAGCGTATTCTCAGCATTTGTGTACAGTTTTCTAGTTTTGTCTGATATTTATGTTTAAAAAGGCTAGTGGATAACTAGACTTCTTGACATTATCTTAAAGGCACAGACACGGTTTTGTTGATTTCACATGAGGAATTGGCTCTGTGCATTTCTCACCGGTTCGAAGTGGGCGGGTCTTAGTTGGAGAACAATGTGAGGTCACATTTCTGTGCACCAATCAGGAGCCAAGCTCATTTAAACCACAGTTTGACAGAGGCTGTTCTTCAAATTTTCAACAGTTGAATGCAAAAAAAAATAATAATAATTGTCCTCAATGACTTTACTCTCTTATTTAATCATGAATGTTACATGTAAATACTTATTAAAATGACAGTAAACAAAGACATGATTTATTAAGTTTCTATCCCTAAGGATACTAGCACACGAAACCAACAACATTAAGGTAAAATACCTCATAATAATGTTATGAGCACTTCATGGTTTTATATTCAGGGACAAACAGATCCTTAGCATATGTTGACATGAGACAATGACAAAATATCTTGACTAAGTGTGCAGTGTGAATGTTTTTCTTATGTATTCTTATATTATTCTTATTTATACAGTGCGTATTTGGGAGCCTGCACCTAATTTTGTAAGCGATCTGGAATCTTTTGGTGAGCTTTATGGGGTCATAGACCAAAAATCTTGCTGTTAATCGAAACACAAATCATTTGTTTTCAATCATGTGCCCGACATTTCTTTCACAAAAGAAACACTGTGTAATGATTTATCCATTTATTTATTCAAACTGTATTAGTATTTTCCATTTTAAGCCAACTTTAAACAAAAAAAGCCTCAAAACAATGAGAACAAACCTCAGATTAGCATAATATGAAGAGTTTAAGCCACTTAAAATTTCCACAATATAATGTACCACTTATCACCTCTCTCCTGCATTACACGCTTGAGCTAGCGTACAGTCGAATTGCTAGCGTGGTAAACTACCAAAAAGTTTACTTTTTTCCTGGCTTCGGTTTTCTCCCAATTGGGAATTCATACAAAATGGTGGAGGTGGAGGTGCTACACCCCAATCACAACCCAGAGTATTAGGTTGATAGGCTATTACTCGCAAAGAGGATTTAATAAAGTCAATTTAGTGGCACAATGGGAACAATTGTGAGCAATCCTTGTGAGAAAACAAACAGTGTGTTGTTCTCTGTGTCCCCCTACCACTGATGGCTGTTCAGCTGGGCAGGGACACATCACTTCTCCTGGAGGTTTTGCTCCTTTGGGGTTAATTTCTTTTTTTTTTAAAATGCTTTTACAGTTTGTGTTTGACGTCGTCTCTTGACAGAGAAAGCGGGGAAAGAGTCGTCGTCGTCGTCCGAGGGGTTTGATCGCCGTGCGGTCTGTAAAAACCTGAAGCCTGGAATGTTCTGAGCATTTGTTCAAGGCTGCTTACAGATGAAAGTAAGCTTTTCATAGCGTTTAAATCCTATTACAACTCCAAACGCGGTGGTGTTTCACTCCCCTGTTCACGGCTTCGAAGCTGACTAAACATTTTCCACTTTCAGCACTAATTAACTCATGTTAAGCTGGAACACACTGTCAGTCCATCTACGGACATTTGAGGTGGCGGGAGCTTTTTTTCCAAGAAAGAGGGGAGGGAAAAAAAAAACGACATTTATTCTCCATGAATAAGCTGCACTTGAGTGTTCATATTAGGCTTTGGAGCGGTTTCTAAACCCTGCTGAAATGCCTCTGTCTCGGCCTGTTAATCAGTTTGAAAGTGAGACAGTATTTTGAGGCCTGTGGTGGGGCTGCAGCTCTCTGATTGGTCCTGGGAGGGAGGACTGACATGTTCCCAGCTCCACAGGCAAGACAATGCTTGAAACTGCTGAGGTCAAAATTATTCTGTGAACTAGAGCACATTAAGGACAGGATCCCAGTGGAATTATTGGGATGCTGCTTAAAGTGCCTCACCTGTAAAAAAAAATGAAAAAAATGACTGTTTTCACATGCTCAAAGTCAGATTTGAAATGGAGTCAATTGTGATTCAGTCAGTTAAAGGGGAAATATGAGGCCTCTCTCTGTCTCACACACACATGCATGCAGTTGTTCATTGACACTGGAAAATCCATGTCAATGTTTTAAATTGCATCCTCAAAAGATCTACAAACAGTTCAATTAATTTGAAAAAAAAAAAGGATTATCCAGTTATAAAACCATATACCCATCCATGGACAGTCGACGTATATATTAAAATTAAAACTAAAATAAAAATCTTTGCTAGTGTAGAGTTCATCCTTCACAACTACTTTTTTCAGTTAAATTAAATGTGAATTTATCTCGTCTATCAAAAGTAAATATGAAAATATGTATTTATTAAAATATAACTATTGTGCAACGTTCTAAAATAGGAATAACTTCAGTCATAGCAATGTTTGGACTCTTACCTTTTAAACATAGTTTAGCTCATCTGACGGCATTTTTTGATACTTTTTCGAGGACTTTTGTCATCTTGTTGCGATTTTTGTGACGACTACAAACGTGTTTTTTTCCCTCTTACAACAGGCGCAAATCAAGAGGTGTATTTTGTATATTTTTTATATCATCATTTACATTAGTCAGATTTGATATTAGTTACCCACATAGATTTTATGTGCAACTCTAGGATAAACAAAACCTTGGTTGTGAATGAGTGCGTGTATGTGTGTGTGTCTGCTTGCAGAGCTGCAGATTTACAGTGTGTGCAGAGTGAGTGCGAGCTGTGCATGCACCGCTGTAACCAATAGGCGGTACTGTGCCTTTCTCCATGAGGCTTCAGTGCATCTCCAGCCCTGAGGACTAACACTGGCTCTGCACCCCAGCTGACCTAAATACTGCAGCTCCCCCAAGGCACACCGTCACACAGACGACGAGCGAGACTCGGAACAACCCCACAGTCTCGGTTCCTCCTTCCCTCCTTCCTTCCTTCCTCCATTTCGCCACATCTCATGCCCCCGCATGGAGCCGCTTTCCTGGGCTGCGTCGGGATGGAGCAGTGGACCATGCTGATGCCTTCACGGGACTCATTTTAGAGTCCGGGAATTTTTTTGGTTTTGTTTTGTGTGTGTGTTGTTTTTTTCTTCTTAAAAGCAGAACAGAAGGAGGACTTGTTAATAATAATAAAAAGATATATAAATAAACAGTCAACATGCTCGATGATAAAGCCCAGAAGATGGGACCGTCATCCAGGGGTTCGTCTTTTTATATCGAGAATTTGCTGGGCACTTCGTGCACCCGGGACAGCCCCGGTCCGGTCGCCTGTCCCGGGACGGAGACACACCGAAGCGGAGCGTCAACAATCCCGGCGTACACCACCTCCACAAGTGAGTGCGTATACCTGTGTACGATATAATCTACTTATATGTATATGACTGCGCGTATTTGTCTTTTAATTCGGGCAAACCAGCGTTGAAAGATGAAAAAGCGTAAAGCGCTTGTTTATATGTGTGATTTGAGTTGGGTGCGGTGTCCACGGATTGAATCGTTGTGAGATGCCGGTTTAAATAATAATAAGGTCGAGTTCCGTATAAACAAAACACGCCCGAGATGCGGCTAAGAATCTCAGCCCCGAAATGTCGTGCGTAAAAATGGACCAAGTGGTGCGGTGATGAGCCGGCTTCCAGAGCCGAATTGAACACGCACACCGGGTTACAGTTTTGCGTTTCGTCCCGAAATATGCGTGCGCAAAAGCCCCGTGTCCTGCGTTCACCGCTGGCCACAAGTGGATTTAATGGCGCGATGCTCTGTCTTGTCCTCGTTCAACCCGGGTTAAACGCGTTTGGCACGGACACAAGTCTGAGCGGAGCCAGGAGATCTCAGGGACGCAGAGCAGCGGATGCAGAAATGAGACGAAGCTTGAACGTGTCTCGTTTCTCAGGTTCGCTGGATCATGATGGACCCGCAGAGCCGGAGCTGTCCCGGGAGGAGCCGGGAGGAGACGTCAGTCTGACAGACGACAGGGAGGAGGAGGAGGAGGAAGAGGAGGAGGAGGAGGATGCGCGATCGTCTTGCCTATCGAGCAGCGAGACAGGTGAGGAGCAAGTCCAGACATCCTCAGCGCTACAGCTACAGTGCCTCATCCCTCCTTATCACACAGACTGTCCAAAAATGTTGATTAACGTCCATTAAGATTTTTTGAGGTTTGGAGAAGTTGGAGTTGGTCTATTGAGGGTCATTTTCCAGTATAGATCATGAAGATGTACTACAGATACCTACAGCCTGTAATTGCTTCTGATGCACCAAAGCATTGTCCAACCAAATGAATGTCTTTATCTCTACATGGACACTATTAAAAATATAATCTTTATTGAAAATGATACAGTATGAGCTCCAGGAGCTGTGAGGACATTGTTGGCTCTCATGAGAGGATCATTTCAGTTATTATGGGTCTTTGAGTCTTCAGGCATTTCATATACCGGTCAAAATCAGGCAACTTTTTTTTCTTGAATATACTTTTCACGCAATGTACATTTCTGCACAGTTTCAACTTTATCGAAAGCGATATTTTGCGAGAAAGCAGAGGGACCAATGATTGGAGCCAGACTGTACAATTAAAGCTGCAGCATTATGCAACAGCAACACCAGCTCTTTCAAAGTATTACATACTACGAATTTACCAAGAGATGGAAAACAAACTAAAAGCACAATATAAATGAAGCAATGCAACACGCTGTTTAACCACACCACAGTCCAGGTTGTAGACCTCTAGTAAAGATCCTGAAGTTAAAACCTTCTCGTTTCCTCCTCTCAAGGCGACCTGAAGGTGGCACGCAAAAAGAAGACGCGCACGGTGTTCAGCCGGAGTCAGGTGTTCCAGCTGGAGTCCACCTTCGACCTCAAGCGCTACCTGAGCAGCTCGGAGCGAGCCGGCCTGGCCGCCTCGCTGCAGCTCACCGAGACCCAGGTGAAGATCTGGTTCCAGAACCGCAGGAACAAGTGGAAGAGGCAGATCGCCGCCGACCTGGAGGCCAGCAGCGCCGCCGCCGCCGCAGCCGCCGCCACCGCCGCCGCCATCAACTACAGCGCCGCCCAGAGGGTGGTCCGAGTCCCCGTGCTGTACCGCGAGAGTGGCCCCACTCAGGTGTCCCCCCCGGTGATGGGCTTCTCCAGCCCCATC
Source organism: Karalla daura (assembly GCA_029224185.1). Lineage (NCBI taxonomy): Eukaryota > Metazoa > Chordata > Actinopteri > Chaetodontiformes > Leiognathidae > Karalla > Karalla daura. The sequence goes on along the minus strand of CM055210.1, from coordinate 9,347,896 downwards.
AGTTACCCATTGACTTCCCACTTCGCCCATCCGGTGTCCTTCCTCACGCCACAGATGACGGGACTGGTGTGACCCCCGAGGACCAGGGCGACCCCCCACCCCACCCCACCCCTCCCCCAACCACCCCTGTGACCCCTCCACCCTTGTGACTCTTTTGACACCAATTAATCAACGAAGGATGCTGCAGAAAAAGAAAAAAAAACACTAATCTTGGTTCAGTTTCAGTTTCTGTAAAGGAAGATAAAGTGGATAACCGGTTCTTTCAGAGCTTTTCTAGAAGCAACGAAATGCAGGCCAGATGTAGATTAAAGGTGGATTATTCTTCTATATAGTGGCGCACTGAGATCTTTGACCGGCCCGCGAGTTAAAAAAACCCTTTAAACAAAGAGCATTTCTCACCGTTAGCTGTCTTGTAGGCTCCGCCTCAATCATTTTGACCTTCACAGTAGCTGTAGTGACTCTGAAGGACTCCGAGGGCCTGTACCAGGGACCGTCCACTCCAAGTTTTCAACTAAGAAATGTACTCAAGAAGTATAAGAACATATCCATACACACAGGATAAAATAAGGGTCTGTAAGTTTTCGAGCTGGTGAGAGGACGCTACAACAAGAAAACTGAAAACTGAAAAAGTCGGGGTACATGTAGGACCAGAAATTGCTCCTTAAATTGTACTTTCTTGCATTTAAGAACACACACATATGCTCTCTTGTTGTCCCGTTTTAATTTACAGACGTTTATTAGCGTAGCACTTTGCTCATCAAGACTTCCTCTCAAAATCATCACACAGACCTTTGGACCCCTGTCAGAGCTTGTACACCTACGAACCGAGGGTATAAATATTATGCAATATCTTTCAAAACTGTAGAAACTTGATCATGGATGCAGAGGCGTTTGTTGTTTGTGACCTTTGCTCTCCTGATAGCCTCAAGCACACTTTAGGCTGCTAGCTCTGCTCTCAGACACGTTTGTTTTGTTTTGTTTCTTGTTTTTTTCTTTTGTTTTGTTTAATTTAAGAAGATTTTATTACAGACTTTTTGTACACAGATATGTTCACGTGTGAATAAAAACAAATGCACAGATCGTGTTGTGGTTTTCTTGCTCCGCCGCAGGTATCTGCTGTTTGATGCCAAGCCTGTGAAAATGAGACGTCTTAGTTTTCAAGATTAGGTCCTTTCAATTCTCTTGACCTCAGTTGATATGTCAAGCAGTCATGTGATAGTGGCCCAAATACACCAACAATAATACAGGACGTTTTGGCACCGCAAAAGGTATGAGGACTGTGGTTTCTTGCTTCGTGACTGTACCAGGTGGTTTGCTGAACAGTCAGAGGATGTACGTGAGATTAGAAAAATTTTCTTCTCGAGATTGGGTCCTTTAATACTCTTGACCCGGGCGTAGATGTCAAGCCGTTTCACAAAGGTAGCATTAATCAATCAACAACATGGGAGGATTTGGCACCAAAAAAGTGACAAAGACTATAGTTTCTTGCTTTGTTACTGTATCGGGTGAGAGTTGGAGAGGATTTGGGCTTTGTTTTCCAGATTAAGCCCTTTAATTCTCTTGACCTCAGTATAGATGTCAAGCCGTTTCATGAACACGGCCCAAATAAATCAACAATACAGCGAGTGTTGACTCCAAAGAGTTAACACAATTATGGTTTGCTGATTTATTACTGTATGAGAAGAGTGTGGGTTGCACAGTCAGAGAAACTGGTATTTGTTTTCCAAGATAAGGTCCTTTAATTGAAGTAACCTTGGCAGATGTCGAGCGGGCAAATACATTAGCAATACAGGAAGTTTCATCGTCATAAAAGGTGATCAAGACTGTGGTTTCTTGCTTTGTCACATTGTCAGGACTGTCCTGCATGGTCAGATTGCAAAAGTGAAAAGTTTTGTTTACGAGATTAGGTCCCGTAATTCACTTGACCTCAGCACAGATGTCAAGCTGTGAAGATTGCCTGATTAAAAGGTGCGTCTTGCACTAGATGAGGATTTGGACTTTGTTTTCAAGATTAGGTCCTCTAATGCTCATAACCTCAGACAGAAGTCAAGTTGTCAAGGTGAACCTGGACCTAATAAAAAAATTAACAACAAAGGAAGTTTTGGCATCACAAAAGTCACGCATACTCCTAAGTTAAAAGGTAAAATTTCGCTTTTTTTGTGGCGCGTCTTCCAAAGCACGCATCTACTCCAATGACAAGGAGTAGTCCCTACAATATGGCAGCCAGACACCAACCTACATCCCGCCCTCATCTGCCTCTCCGCTCACCAATCAAAAGCTGCTAAACCGCAGTCTTCCGGGTCGTGGAGGGACGTCGTACGGTCCCGGCTTTTCAGTGCGTCCGTAGTCGCAGCCGGGGTGCAATGGTGCTCGGAGCGTCCGCATCTGGAGCGTCTGACGCAGCTGGAGCGTCCGCAGCCGGAGCGTCGCCGCGCGCGCGCTAAAGTGATGCGATGCCGGGGAGCAACATGAGCAAAGAGGACGGACGGAGCGCTTCTCTGACCTTTACCATCGACAGCATCCTCAACCTGAAGAGGAGCGGCGACGGCCGCGGAGAGCCGGAGCGCAGGGACGAGGAGGAGGAGTGGGACGTCCCGAGGAGGCAGGAGACAGGTAGCGAGACGGAAGCGACAAGTTTCTCCCCCCGAAAGTGATGCTTTTTTTTAACGGCTCGCGCATTTTGAGAGGGATGAGGTAGTTCCATAGTTGCGCAAAAGCGGCAGACCATATGCTCCTTTTAGAGACTCCAGGTCCGACTGTGGGTCCGAAAGCCTCTCAGTCTAACCCAGGTCCATTTTATCGTAAAGGCGCTGTATTTTTAATAGACCGTGGACAGGTCGCCTGTATTTTAGAGTCTAGTATCTGTGTGTGTTTTACACTGTGGGTGCGAGAGGTCCCGGGTCCGACCGAGTTTCTTCTCGCTGTTTATAGCGAAAATGCTAAATACTCTTTATGCATCATTAAATTTATTTTTGATGCACCCTGGACAGGTCTCCAGTCCATCCCTGAACACCTAAAGTCAGTTTAAACCCTCCAATCAACCTAAACATTCACTTTCTCTCCCTCCCTCTCTCTCGCTCTCTCCGTCTCTCTCTCTCTCACATACACACACACACATACACCTAGTTTTTGACCCGTGCCCTCTGTCCAAGCCAGACCCTTCTTGCTATTTTTATATTTTAATAAACTCTGGACATGTCGCTATAGTCGCTAGTCAACTTAAAGTCTCCCACATGCATGCTTGCTTTTGCTCTCGCTCTGTCTCTCTCCCTTTCTCGGGTACACACACACACACACACACACACACACTTGGGGGAATTTAGAGTCTCCAAACCCCCGAAACATGCATGTGTTTCGCACTGCGGGTTCAAGAGGTCGGCCCAGGAGTGGAACTACAGAGAGGCGATAGCGCAATGCTACTTTCAATCCATCCGGCCGCGCTCAGGAATAAACCAATGACCTGGAAATACCCCATGTACCCCATGCGGAACTTGTCTATATTTAGATTTTTTTCTCTTATTGTCTGTCTAACAATTTTTTTCTACCAAGCAAATGATTGTTACTTCCGTTTTCCCCCCTAATTTCCACTTCGCTGCTGCAGCACTGCGTTTTTTTTCGCTGTGGGATTATCTTATACATTCATCCCGTCCGTGGTACACACACTGTTCACTCTCTCTCCACACACACACACACACACACACACACACACACACACACACACACACACACACACACACACACACTCAAGCCTAGAGGCTTTTTTGGAGTCTAGGGTCCAATCCAGTAAGACAGGCACGTTTTTGGACTGTGAACACGGGGATTTTTTGGCATTAATTTATTTACATGCACGTTTTTTACGCGCATTTTTTTTAAATGTGTCCGATCGAAGCTGTAAATCCGGTGTTTTGGTCATCTCTCCCATACGCAGCGCAAACGACGCAGGCCGCCGGGGACGCGCCGCAGCAGCCGGAGGCGCAGCCGCAGCAGCACCCGCAGCCCTCCGCGGACCCGGCCAAGCTGAAGAAGAAAACGCGCACCATCTTCTCCAAGAGGCAGATCTTCCAGCTGGAGGCCACGTTCGACATGAAGCGCTACCTGAGCAGCTCGGAGAGAGCCTGCCTGGCCTCGTCCCTGCAGCTCACAGAGACCCAGGTGAAGATCTGGTTCCAGAACCGCAGGAACAAGCTCAAGAGGCAGCTGTCCTCGGACCTGGAGAGCCCCCTGGCCTCGGAGCATCTCTCGGAGGCGGGGAAAAACATGCAGTTGCCCACTTTTTACAAGGACTGCGGCGGCAGCGGCGGCAGCAGCCTGCTGGGAGGGTGCTTGCTGCCCCTGCCCTTCCCGATGATGTACCCTGGTGCCGCCCCTGCGCCCTGCGTCTACTTCTCCAACACTGGGAAGTATTTTGGGCTGTTTGAGGCGGACTGAGGAGGTCCTGGACCTCTGGACCTCTGGGACGTGGACCAGCCAGATTTTGTTCTTTTTTTTTCTGACTTTATATTAAAAAAAGAAAAAAAGAAAAATGTGATGTCAACATATCAAAAGCATGTGACACTTTTTTTTTGTTCCCTCTCCAAATTGTTTTATATTATTATTATTATAATTATTATTATTGTTAATATTCAATTAATTCGGTTTTATTTAAAGGGCCATTTCATAACAAAGACACTTTAAATTAGAGCTGGTCTTCACTAAACTACCACAAAAACACAGTATTATTATTATTAATATTAATATTTTTATTATTATCCATGATCTTACCTGCTTTGTACCTAACTGGAGATCTCCTGTTGCCTATTTCCAGTTCACGTAGGGCAAAGGCAGGGAATACACCATGGTCAGGTCATATTATTATTATTATATATATTTCTATTATTATTATTATTATTACTGCATGGAAGTTCCTCTGAGCAGTTTCAATCTCGCAGTAATGTCATCTGAATGAATGTACGTGAATGTTTCTTTCTCTCGGAGTGATGCTGCAGCATATTGTAAACTACATTGCAATAACATTTCTGATTCCTATTTTATTTCTCACTCCTTTCATCCAACAATACAATGTCTCAACGAGCAATACTTCATTTCTATTTATATGGCCTTATTGGTGTTATTATTATCATTATTATACTTATAATTAAAATTATTGTTTTCACTCGATCTTTCATATGACAGACTGTTAAACTGTGAATATAGTTATTATATCATGACTATATGACGAGTTTTGCAATAAAAAGTAATATTTGCAGTTTTAGCATTTTTGGGCTCAAACTTAATTTCAAGTTTGTTGGTGTTTTTTTGTTCCCACAGTGAATTACAGAAAGTGTAAAAATCATATGGGAAGTGGCAGAGTTCAAGTTTAGACCAAAAAACAAAACAAAGCATGCATTTCTTTAAGTGGACTGGGGGGGGAAAGATCTCATTTTATTCTGAAATTCATGTCACAGGTAAATTACAAGTTACAGCTGTCAAGATAAAAGTTTTTGTCACTATGCAAAGGGTCGCAAAACTTTTTTTAACTTTTCAGTATTTCCTCCTAGTTTTTCAGACAAGTCTCATTCAGTCTTTGTCTTTATTAAATGCTTTGCCACTACATTAACTTAACATTATATTCTTTATGCTTCATTATATCCTTTATTTTTTAAAGAAAACACTGGGGAAGACATTGCATTATATATTAAATACTGTTGTCACAAAATGTTCCCATCACAAGTTACTGCAAGTTACTGCATGCACGCACGCACGCACACACACACACACACACACACACACACACACACACACACACACACACACAATCAGTCTTGATTACTGAGTGCTACACAAACATCTCAAACTTAAATTACATATCCTTAAAATTATTCTGGAGGTCTCTGGTGTTTAAGCATAAATATTCAAAGAATTGGGTGAGTGAGCACATACGCACACACACACACACACGCACACCCAAACACATAAACACACAACTTATGTACAAGAGCTGAGCTTTGTCTTTCACTGCAAAACAAGAAGAATAAAAAAAAAGTCAGCAAGTTTGTTACTTGTATAATTAGGTCAAGCAAAAGCATAATATCATTTAAAATGTTGCACCTGTGAGTGTTTTATGTTGCAGAAAAAGCAAAAAAAAAAAAGTAAAGTTCTTTGAATCATGAGTGGGAGACAGAAATAATCAATGAGGAGCTCCACACCGGGCACTTACTGTTGATCAGTTTACACATCAGCAGCTCAGTGTGGCACGATTTACTACGGTCTGAGACCTCCCAAGCAAACCTGAGCCAGGGCTCTGCTGCAGCTAAAAGCAACTTCAAGGACACCAAGTCTCAGGCAAAGTCACAATAGTGTCCTTCTCTGTGCCATCTGCACCTCTCCGAGCAAAAGAAAGTCTCGCACTGAGAATCTGAAAGGGAAAAAAATACTCTCAGAACTCCGACCAGAGGTTTCCTAGAGGTTCAGTAACAGGTCTGTGGGTGACAAGCACAGTCAGAGATTCCCCCCACTGTCCTTTTTTAAGCTCTGAGTAATGCATCAGCGCAGGACGAGGCTGAGGGAAAAAAATAAGAGAAATGTGTATTTAGGTGGACTTGCATCAGTGCTTCTGGAGAGATTTTTTTTCCTAAAGGGCCCAGCAAGCTGCACTTACACACCGTTTCCGGGTCACTTCCCCCTTCAGAGCTGGAGCCTCTCGCTGCTTTCTCCCTGTCACAGCCATTCAAGGCCCCGTCACTGTTAACCTGTTCACTCAACCACTTAGTCTGCCCCAGCAAATCTCTTGTTTTCTGCAGCAGATTCCTGTCTACCTTTGCCACTCGTTCTCGACTTCTACTGTATCTCATCAGTGTTAACACTGGGGCTGAGGTGAGCTCAGGATTTCTCGGTTTGTTTCTCCGCGTGTTACTCACAAGAACAGATCTGAATCAAGTCAAATTATTTGCCTGGTTGGAAGTGGCAGTTTTCTGATTTTTAACACATTAAACTGTTGCACTTCCCTCTAAACTTTAAAAGCCCCCGTAGCTGAATTGGAACTTTTACACTCCTTAAAAATGTCATAAATCCCACAGGGGTATAAACTTCACCCTATGTTATCAGTCCTGTTTGACATATATCCCATTGCATTGCATTCAAAGAAGTAGCGTCGGGTCTAAAAAAAAGTGGTGTAGAGTATGATACAACTTCAAATTAATGATTTAAATAATGTGTTTCAGTGTACACTGTGTTTAGTGTGCATGGGTGGACGGTGTAATTAGGATATGTCTTCGCTATGGTTTTTACCCTCGTTGCACCTCATAAGGAGTGAAAGCTTTCATATTTGCAGATCTTTAAACCTGACAGCAGCATTTGTTTTCTCTCCAGAATGATAGTTTTGGAAGTTCATACAAGAAGTAATCCCATTAAATATATAAATGCATATTTAGGTTGTACAAGGAAATGCAGATTCATCGTGAGTGGAAAAAAGTTTGCAGACAAACAAACAAATGTTCCAGTTTAAGAAGTTAAGCCCGCATGAACACAGATGTGGATCGGGACTGTAGTTTGTGTGGACAAGCTGTCCAAAAGTGTGAGCAATTACAATACTAAACATTTCTGCATGTAAACTTGTAAATCTGCTGACGTGTGTGTGTGTGTGTGTGTGTTTATGTGCAGACCTCAAATTGCCAAACTTTCAAAACTCTTAAATAATAGCTATAATAATGAAAATCATGAACAGAAATGAACTCAACAACATCTCAATTTAGTGCAATTTTACATAAAGGCAATTCAATAATGTAAATAAATGCATAATACAATTTTATTCCAGTGCTTGGAATCTTTAATCATGCAACATCAACACCACTCAGAAAGCTAATTGTTTTGTGTGAATTATGCATATTTTGGTTTCTTCATCAGAGATCATCAGGATCAGAGATTGCGCCTTTAATGGAGACGTCTACGTAAAGGTGGCTTTGGATTGGAGGATGGGCGTCCATGGTTATAATTAGTGCAACTCTGCAGAGAGAGAATATGAATCGATACAAATGTCCTCAGAAGTGTAGCGGCAACTGCTTTACGAGCAGAAGTGCCCACTTGGAGAGTGTTTGAGATGAGATGAGATGGTGGAGGTGGTGTGTGTGTGTGTGTTGTGTGTGTGTGTTGGGTGGGGGGGGGTCAGGTCGGGTGGGGTTTACAGTCGCCAGACTTCCTGACTCTCCCGCTGTCCGACACTTGTGAGCGCAGCGTTGGCTCTTTGTGTCTCAGCACTCTGCTCTGCAACCACAAGGTTCAAGTGACCCCACCGGCTGCCTGCAGTCTGCCCCAGGCCCGGGCTGAACAGCTACCCCCCCGACCCCCCCTCACACCCCCCCGACTTCCCCTACCCCACCACCCCACCCCTTACACACAGCCTCATCTGTCAGAGGCGAAGAAAAATCCATTAAAATCTCAACCTGATCAAAAAGACGCCCAAAGCCAAGACTCCATATGCGCTCATTTAGGGCTATCGATGACTGGGGAGCATTGTGGGGTAGTTTAATACATGCGATTGACTTACTGCCAAAGGGGGGAGGCGGGGGGTGGCACAAAGACAGTTTCTCTACAAAGAAAGGAGTTTGGCGGAGTTATTCCGGGTTGATGTGAACCTCAAGGCCATCCAGAGCTGTCAGCACGCCGCTGCAGTTTGACCATCAGCAACCCACGCACCACATGGTTCCCATTGCCCGCTTAAATGTATGAATGCTGGCCGCTATTGTTTGAAACGATTGATCCCCGAATTGCAAGTGATAATGTGGTCCCAGTTGAATGATTGTGGCGGTGTGTGTGTGTGTGGGGGACTTTCGTTCGTGCCATTAGCATGCAAAATACGAGTGGGGATGAGACCCAACTGCAACGGCGGCTTGGTCCGCCGTGTTTAAACATCCCTGTGAAGTCGTATTAAATCACATCCAAAGTCCCGAGAAAGTAAATGCGGCCCACTGTTTGTGTATTAGCGCTGCTTGGCGCTATGAGAACTACACTTGTCCGCGTCTGTCAGGATACAGGATCGTCTCGTCTTCGCCTCAAAGAGGTTGACGTGCTGTCAGATCCGGTCTCGTCACTGTAAACGCAGAGAGACAGCTTTGATTGAGATTTCCATACCACATCATCCACCGCCTGCCTCGGCCGTAACCGGACCTGATCGTCTGGATGGATGTTTAATAGCCCAGATAAGGAGCCATTAATCCGTGCTCACACCACTCGGCGCTCGAAGCCGAGGTGCCAAAACGGGACCCGTTTTGCCCTGAGCTTTGTTTGTGCATTCTCAGATGGGACTTATAATTACCGCCATAATTACTGTTAGAGCTGCCCCCGGGGCCTTTAGGGTTTCAGCAGCCACTGACTGTGAAAACGGAGTTTATTTTTCCAGATGCATCAAAGCTAAACTTTGGGATGGCAAAGACTGGAGAGCTCATGAGAAACACTGCTATTTAGCAAGCAGAGCAGCAGAAGCAGTACAGTACAAGAACCCCCTGAACTGCATGTATTTGATTTTGAGTATGCTCTTTCATGTTTGGCTCCTTTAGTGTACATTTCTGCGCTCGTTTCTATTTTCTTTTTAAAGACCGCAGATGGTGTCGAGCACCAGCAACGCACTCAAATAGTGTATCCAGCTCGCCCAGTGCTACAGAGACGCCCTTGTCAGATAGAATAAAATCAATCGACATCCTTGTATGATATCGGTTACGATAATTTAAAGTGAAAGCGCCACAATCACTCCAGCTGTAATGTATAATTGGCCTGAGTCACTGGAGTCACCAGAAACAACACTGATTTATCATCAGATTATACATTTGCTGAGGATTTGAGTAATTTATGGACAGGACATGTTTTGGTCCAGATAACAAACAGAAATGATAGAGAAATGTCAGCATTGAAACAGCAGGACGTGCTGTTAATTCACTGTGTACATGCAATATTTTCACCTTGTTAATCGTTGTATAAATCATCTAAAAACACGGATTAGTGGAGTTTAAAGCTGCTCTTATTGAGCTCAGTGTAAAATGAATTGATAGAAGGAAAGAGGTTGTTAATGTTGTTGACACATAATACATTAGTTTAGAAAAGACAAAACAAATGATGAGATGTCTTTCTGCAGCTTCATCCCATATCCAAGCCCCAATCCCCCTTGGTAGGTTTGCTATGATAAATCACAATGGTTTTCCTTATCTTCATGAGCAGCTTCACAATAAATTACAATTGTTTGAATGTTTCCACATATTCACATAAAACTTTTCCAGGGGGGTTTGCATTTTGCAGTTTCTCCTCAGAACGTCTCTGAACTTTCTCTCTCTCTCTGTGAGCCTGGCCGGTCCCGTCTAAGAGCGTGGTTTCTTCAAAAGGACTCTGTGACACTGCACTTTACAACATAAACAACACCCCATTCATTATGATGCGTAACCCGATCACGACCAGGGGGATCTGGACCCTCCCGCCAGGCTTTCAGAGGGCTTATTGATCCATTAATTCCGTCGACTTTAGCGGTCTGCAGTGACAGAGTGCCTCTGTAAATTGAATGGGGGCTGAGGGATTACAATGACCGTATCTGATGAAAAGGTCCTGGGCGAGTGGCGACGACATAAATAAAGCCAAAGGTCATCCATCTTCCTCTCTCAGGAGCCCGTCTACCGTGTCGAGAAGCCTCTCCTCTCAGCCCCTCTAGGCCCCCTAGTGGCAAAACACGCCACGGATCGGACACTGGCCAAATGTCAGCATATGCTCCTCATACTTTGGAGACTCGCAGTTGGGAGGAGGCTGCGGGAGGACCGTTCCTATTCATGCGTATAAGTTTGCATTTTAGGGCTCCTCGTGTAAGCAGCCGCTACGAGCCAGGTTGGTTCTCCCCAATACATGTGATGACCTTTCAGAGGGGGGGAGGACTTATTTGAGGTGTGGGTCTGTCCATTTTCTCAACTGCTGCATCCAAGGTCAACGCTGTTTTTTTCCACCATTGACACGAAAGTGAGGATGAGCACGAGACCACAAGTGCGAGGACCTTTGAGCTAAAGAGGTCCTATCCCCAAAGGCTGTGAAAACTTCTCTGCCTCAGCACCAGTTTGTCTCACACTGTGGTGAATGTGAGCTAATGCTCTCACAGGGTGGCTTTCTTTTTTTTTTGTTTTTGCTACCACTGAAAGAAAATGCTCACAGATGTTTATTTATTAAGGCGTAACCACAAAGCTTTGCATCAATGTGTTTAATTCTGATATTAATAGTCTTAGAAATTTAGAAAGTCATTAATTTCACTTATGGGAGTTGCTAAAATCACATCTCATCTGATTCCGTCTGATCTTGTCACCTCAAGCCGGCTCAAAACTTCTCAGTGACAGATGTAGATGAAAAAAAACAAAACCAGCAGTACCTCCAGGGACTTAAGACCACACTGAGGCCTGTGTTTGACTGCGATGCGTGTATGACAACAACAGGTCATCTCCTCGTGGCCTCTGAGATGAAAAGCCCTGACCCTCAGAGGGCACCGGTCTGGCTTCAACTTCAAACCACATGTCATCTGACCCGGGATCAGACTGCTTCAGCTGCTTCACATGAGGGCACTGCGAGCAGCGGGACGACAGAGTGGCAGCGCCATTCGGAGCGACAGGAGTTACAAAAACCATTTAATTAGCAGAATTTGGAAAGGACTCGGACGGGGAAATGTAGCCGGCCCCTATCAAGCTGCACCCGTCTTTAAGCTCAGCTCTCGGTTACAAAAGACACACGAAATCAATAGTACAAGTTGGAGGAAGCAGATACTTGAGACTAATGGACGCAGGGAATTGCGACTGATGGGCGCAAAGGGCTGAAATTCATATTGATACGGACATCACAGGCCAGTGGGCTCCGAGGGGGGCGAGAGGAGGTCACAGGTTGCTTTGACAGCCTACCCCCTCCTAATGGACGCCTATCGACTGAATCGGGAAGAAGGCCGTGCCGCGCAGCGCCGAGTCGGCATATGAATGAGCGCGTCTGTACACGTGTTCCTCTGGCCTGTGCGAACGCAGACGTATCGATGTCAGGGCGGCCCCGCGGGACCAGCGCGCTGATCAGTAGCAGGTCATTAGCGGCTTCGATGATTCCTTTTCCTGCTCTGGATCAAATTGGCGCACGCAATATAACAAGGATCTTGTTTATTTGCGCTGCATTGGAAATGCTGTATCGGTCTCTTGTTTGAGGCCCAATTAAGTCAACAAACGTGTGTTCGGACACAAAAACAGCAAAACCTGAATGTTTTAGCATATAGAAGCACACTGGGCAGGTCCTCCTCTTTATCTCAGTCTATTGGGTTTCTTGATCTCAAGAGCATGGATGGGTAAAGAAAAGACAAAACATGAGAGAAAACAATGCACTTTTTAAATACTGTGCCGCGTGTGGACTGTGTTTACAACGTGCTGACGTACGGCGATATTGCCTTGCGAGGGTGTTGGTTAATCAGGAGCTGGTGTGTTTCCTGCTGATTTAGCCTCCTCTTCCAGGCAATTGGCAACAGGACGGTAACCCGAGCCACATTTCTCGCCACGAAAAAACATCATAATCTCCCGCCGTAGCCATTTTGCTTCCCCCTGAATTGGCGGCATGTCCTCCCAGCTCGCCCCCGCCCATCCCAGGCCCGCTCACACACACACACACACACACACACACACACACACACACACACACACACACACACACACACACACACACATACACACAGCCCCGGAGGGCCGAGCAGCTGTGCATCGCTCAGCTCATCCACTGTGACAGCCCGAAATCACAAGTGCAACAGCCCAGTCATGGGAATTTACCATCGGTAAACACACATATCACTGAGCAATCAGCAGCTGAGTGGAATACAAGTGGAGCTGCGGTCGATGCAGTGAAAAGGACAACTGCTCCCCGAATAGGGATCATTGGATTGTGGGCTGAGCGCCTGAGTGGCAGCCTGCCAGGTAGATTGCACCTGCGGCTCTCGGGCGGCCTGTGTCATCGCAGCAGTTAAAGCATTACACACGAGCATCGAGAGCACCATTAACTCACAGCTGCTGAGGAACAACCTTTGCACTCAACAACACAGCGGACCAGCGGCTTAACATATTCTCACTGTGTCGCGTTATCAACATTCTCGTTACTGTTGGAGCGAAACAGCCGGAGAGTTTCTCCCCCTCCCGTAGCCACCAAATGTCACGTCGGAAAACGTGTCTTTGATTTGGACTTGTACTCCCAGAACTGCCTCTCTCCTCACATAGCACTGAGCGTTCTTGTCTGCTATGCAAGCCGCTGTTTCGATCGCTGGATTTGATGACCTTCATATCTTGCAATACTCGATTGCTTCTCTGTTCTGTGCTTTTCTTCCATCGCCTGCGCCCCAGGTCAAAGCACAGAGAGAGAGGGTTAGGGCACAGAGACACAGTTTTGATTGTCTGTGTGTACACAATTGCAGAATTGACAGTAAAGCTTTTAAGTACTAAGTAAAGCAACTGGACAATCCAGACCCTGGAACCAGAAGATTTGGAGTCAAAACCAACCAGCCTGCAAAAAAAGCTGGAAAGACCTGATGTTTTTCTTAATTTGTAATGAGACTACAGTATATAGTCGGCAGGAGACACACACATACACACACACTCTCATCTAAGTGTCATCTAACTGTCATAAAAGGACAGATTTGATGTCACATCTGCCCTTATATTGAATGGAGAAAACATTATTTCAGCGTTGTTTTTAATGAGATAGTTAGATGCATCCTTCTGTTTTAATGCATTTAAAAGCATCATATTACTGTGGTTTATGTGAAGAATTACAATGCAGCATGAATAAATGTAATACATCTACTGAAAGTTTTTCATAAATGTATCAGAAGTCATTAACACACTACACAGCCCCCCATCATGCCTCTCAACAAGTGGAGTTTCACAGCTCTTGGTCTCAATTATGCGTGACTCAAAAGAAAAGGACAAACGGCGCTTAAACTCCCGCTTTGCTCTCCTGCTCTGGAAGCACCAGCCGAACACCTCGGTCAAACTCGAGTGTGTCCCACCGTTTGCTGCTAATTGCCGCACAATGCTCCAAAATGCTTCATGAATCGGGGCTGTCTCTCACTCCACTTGTCGTCTAAGGCTGGTTCCCGAACCAGCGGCTTTGCCCCGGCCTCCCAAGAGGAAATGCAGCAACTGTAGCAGTCCGTCTACATCCCGTTGAATCGCTCATCTGAGACAAACTGGGGTATGCTATGGTATGGTATGGTATGCGCCGGTACAGATGGTGCAACGTGACCAACTGTTGTCTCGACTCGGCATCCCCCACCGCCTTGAGTGCAAAAAAAAGCACCAGCCGTCCGTAAAAATAACAATAAACGCAACTCTTATAAGACGTGAACGAGCAAAAGAGCAGCCACGTCTGCTGATAAAGGCTTGAAGATCCTCCCCGCGACACGTTTTAGTCGGATCCGACGTGACAGCAGCCCCGGGTCGGACTCTCAGCAACTGCATGATCCCACGCTCTAAGAACACTCTCATACAACCTGTCACCCGCCATCCGCGCCTGTTAACACGGTTGTCGACACGACTCATTAGGCCGAGACGAGTGACTGACGTGAGGGAAAGGTCACAGTTCACAGCCACTTCAGCCTGTCAGCCGCCGGTACGAGTCAGTCCGCAGGCGCGCCAACAAACAAGCGGCTCCCGCGTACGTTTCCTTGAAACATTCATGCCGCTGCGAGCTGCGAATCTATTATTGACAAATACAGAGTCATAAGAGTCAGTAGACAAGTGTGATATTGGGTAAATTGCTAACACACTGAGCTGAGAACACTGCGATTAAGGAGAGGTATTGCACATAGTGGTGCCTTCTTGACATTGTGAGCAGATGGCATCATCATTAAAATAGGTATGTTTGAGTTCAGACCATGCCTCCACTGCTCACCTGATGTTAAAATGACCTGTGCAAGCATGGGCTGAAGTCTTCTGCCTGTTAGTCTGTGAAAAAACGACAGGAAACAACATCTCAAACTCTCCTCAAGTGAAGTGAAGGAATTCTGGTCGAACGTGGTCTCTGAGCCCGGAGGGCAGGGTCTCGTTCCTCCAGCTGCTCCCTGAAATTCATCAGTTCTCAGCCATGAAAGAGGATGTGATGTCACCTTTACCATGTGGGGAGGAAATAGATCAGTTCATAATTTGGCACTGAACCAGAAGGTTTGCATCCTGAAAAGGTAACATGACCGTCAGTGTAGAAGGCACCACTGCAGGTTTAGCAACACTCTGCATAAGTAACGTATTCCTCTTAATGTGGACCGAGACCCTCATCACATTGATGCAGACTTGCTGACATTTAAGTGAGATGACTCACAGGAGTTACGGAGCCTCTGCTAAGGTCTGAGTCAGAGTTGCTCCCGGGCCTTTGTTTTTTTTTCTAACCGTCACGTTGTCGATTCCTGTCTTTTTTGTACCATAACATCAGCGGGTCTGTAAAAGTTTCCTATTAGAGATAAAAGCTGGAAACTACAAAGCCAAAGGGTGATTTCCTGCCTTATTTTATCTGCGGCGCACACGGTGCTTTTAAAAACAGGTGAGTGGGGGAAGTCTCTTGATAGTGTCTGTTTGTTCTGAAATCAAACAGCACTTCATAAATACCTGTGCCGACTTGCCTTCGGATCCCCTGGTGTCCAAAAGAGGCAACTCAGAGAGACGGATGCTTTCAGCCATGTATTATTCACCGCTTTAATTCCACCACCCATACAAAGGGGAAAACAGAGGAGTCTGTGTTTATTTTATGTATCTCTTAAATCCACAAATAGATAGCTGCAAAATGTTCCTAGTTAAAGATTTATGACCAGGCATCAAATAGTGAACCACTGCGCTGAAAGGGTTAGAACCAATATCCATGGGTTTTTTTGTTTTTTTTCCCCACCAGAGATCCCAGTAGACCCAGTAGACCCAGCTGTGCTGTTAGTACATTGTGCTCGGTGTTGGAGGTGGTACGAGTCATTAGCCTAGCTTAGCTTAAAATAGATGGAGCCACAACAGGTGATTTCATGTTAAAAGCCATAAACTCAAAAGCTAAAATGTGAAAAATGTAGTTCATGGATTTACAAGGAACTGAATGCTAATCACTTAGCATTGTTGTGACATTAGCAGAGTTGGAAAAAGGTTTAGTAGACAATTTTGTTGTCAGTGGTTGTTGTTTGCGTTTTTTCTCAATGAAGGTACAATTAAGTTTACATTAGCCAAAAGTAGCTGGCTATCTTAAAAATAACCTCAGGACAAATCTGAGGTATGAACAGTGATTTAGGTCTGGGCATATTATTGGTCTTCACTTTAACATCTTACCATTTTATCATCAGTGTCACATTTTAGTGTCCCAATCCAAGCAATTTCTCTGTGGGGTTTGCATGTTCTCGCTGAGTCTGCATTGTTTTACTCTGGTTCCTTCCCAGAGTCCAAAAACACTCATTTAGGTTCAAATCAGGTAAGATAGCATAATGGATTTGCTGTGAATTGGCATTTAAGATAAAACTCACCATTTTATGGGGAGTCTGGCTAGTTGTTTCCCTCTAGGGTAACCAATCACCATCTCACTTTAGCTTAGCCTAGGCTATTGTAAGCAGTGAATCACAAGGAGCTCTCTCTTTCTCACTCTTGGGGGTCAATGATAAGCACTTTCCCACCAAACGCAGAATGATTCCTTCAATTGTTTGCACAGCTCATGACAGTGAACACGCTGCATTGTGGGAAGAAACCGCAGAGTGGTCAGAAACAACACTTTCTCACACCCTGCTGTGAATTGTCAGTTCCTCTCAGGACATTTATCACTCCGACATGAAGCCAAAAAAAAAAAAAAAAGAAAGAAATAAATTAGTGATGATCCTGTTAAAACTGCATTTCAAACTCAATTGTGTCGAAACTCACTCACACAGAGAGATTTTCAAACCCCGTCCCAGCTCGACTGAAGCACTCTCCAAAAATGCTTCGAGATTCGGAGGGAAGTGGCTGAACAGATTGTTATGTCACCATTAGGGAGCTGTAATAAAGTCATATTTCTTTTGCATTTTGCATGACTGGAGGGCCTTCCACTCTCGCCTGTCTGCTCCTCTCACATCAGCCTCCCTTTAAGTGGAGCAGTTCTGGGCTGCAGGTTTTGCCTCGCTGCTGCCAGAGAGTGTCTGTGCCAGATAGCGTCGGATGATTACACTCAGCAGCGCACAATTTTGTAGACAGCGTTACAGCACGAGAATAAAATATCTCAGGCCTCATTAAATGCCCACACGTTTGGAAATTAGCAACCAGTTATTCATCATCGGGGAAGGCAACAGATATATCAGAATCAAGCTTTAGCAGGTGATTTGCAAGCCACGAGGAGACGGGCTGCCGAGTGGAAACGCAGTGTGGGATATAGGGGTATAAACCAACCACAGAAAAGCAGTGTTCAAGCTTGTGTAGCACTTCCTAATAAGTAAAAGCTGAGAAGCACTCACAACATGCCCTATAGGTCTCCCCCTCGATTGCTCTCAGCTGCCGGAGTTGTAAGAGCTGCTCCCCGCGTGTCATAATTTTTGAGCAAAACTGGAAAGGATCCTGATACTGATAAACTGTGACAATCAAGTGCATAAAATTCATTGTGTTTCCTCTGAGCTGTAAAACACTAAAGCTGTTCTGACAGATTTTTTTCTTTTTTTTTTTGCCAGGAGCCAACACAAACAGAACAATAATGTTCTCCGCTCTACTCTCCAAATGTGCTACGGAAGAGCACGCTGTCATGGTAATGCGGTTCACATTTTTCGAGCCGTATCCTGAATATGTGGCCCAAAGTTTGCTTGGCTGCTCATGAATATTTCACCGGGTGATAAATTAATAAAAATACTTCATTGTCGGCTGGTAAATTATGAGGCAGCCGGCATGGTTTTTATGGAAACTGCCCCTCTCCGTCTGCAGCTGGAGGGTGAAGATGATTAGTTTTATCTGACTATGAATAAGTGAAATTTAAGAGAACGATGGGCATGTTAAACACCTAGTCTGGGGGAGCTGAGATGTGCCATAATAGTTGAAATTATCTTTTGCCATTCAGTGTTATTTCTTTGACCAGCACTACAAAATCTTCACCTCTGGACTTGCATAAAAAATAGATGGAAAACCACAGATTTTTTTCAATTTTCTAACAATTTGTTTTGGATTTTATAGTTTATTTTTAAGACACTCTCTAATGATTGGCTCTAGATATAGTCTTGCACCCAGTGGCCGCACAAAACATTGGATTTCGATCGAATGGAAATCCCAGTTGACAAAAACGCAACATTGAAGAGCATTATGATCCTGATAATATCTAGAATCAACTTACCAGATCCACACAGAAACAAAATAGTGTCTAGTTTAATTGCAATGTAGCAGCACAGATGAATTGTCCAACTAATATGCTGTGACTGTGCAACCCTCAGTGGTGCTTAGACAAATGATTAATCATGCAAGAATGAAACTGTGCAAACAATCTCCCCAAGACCTGTGAAGAAAATCTGGAAGGAACATAAACCTCTAATCTGCAACATTTGTGGATCAATGACCAAGCAAATGGAGCTCAACCTGTGTCTAGGTTGATCGGATGAGCCAAGAAGGACTGTTTGTTTCCGTTTGGACGTCAGTGAATTTAACCTCAGACTAAAGTGACACTACGTCAGCGGAAAGTACGAAACAGGGTCGAGCGGATCCGAAGACTTAACATCACAACCTCGATGTGATTTCGTGTCACCTTTCAACGCCAAACAGACCCAGACTTGAACGGTCTCCAGCCCCGGTCGTCGCGGTCCAAATCATCATCTGCAGCCTCCAGCATTTCATCAACACGTAGGAGCTACAAATCCTCCTCTGACACTCTGTGGTTTTGCATTGTGAGGACATCATCATCCAACGGTCAGTTCCCTCCGATGCAGACTCTTTATTGACGACGGTTAATGATGAAAAATGAATCACGGTGTAGAGTGTCAGGGCCCCCTGCTTCCCAGTCTGTGATCCCAAAACAACTTGTCGAAGCATTAGATTACCAGCCCCTCTCGAAGCCGCCGCTTGGCTCTTCCCCGCAACCTCTCTGGGTTTGATTTGAGCCGAAAGAGCCACAGGATACAACTTTGCAAAGGCATTAGCATTCTCAGCAGTCACCCAGAAAAATTTCAGATCACGCTAGTTTGAAGTGACAGGGTGCTTAAACTACAGTACATGGGGGTGAGAAACAAGCGCCTCGTTCTAACTACAAACACATTATGTAAAAGGAACAATGCTGGGCTAATGGCCTTTCATCCGCAGCCGTCGGTTTCTTACTGTATTTCCCAACACTATAGTGTTACATCTCCTGGGTATGGACATGCTAATGCGCTCCACGGCTAACAATCGGGCTTAAACTCATTGTCCAAATGTTTCCGTCTCATGCAAGACCACAAAACCTCCAGTGTTTAACTCCACCTGGCTGTTTATCCTGCTTCTCTACACTGTACGTTTTTAATAAATTAAACCGAAAGGAAAGAGGTAGATTGTGAAATACAACCCCCCCCCAAAAAGAACAACCCCTGACAACTCTTCTTAAGAGCTTCTCTGGGGAGATTATCCCAGTTATTTGTCAGGCCTTGTTAAAATGTGCGCAAAGATGTCATAACTGAGGAGCTGTCCTTTTCAAGTCATAGTAATTGTGGATGGAGTCGGTGGACCATTTAAATGACCCTCACTACACACTACAGGTGCTCCATTCTGCATTAACATGGCCCTTGAGTTGAGTTTGTTTGTTTGGTCATATGTGATTCCATCATTAGATTTGAGAAAACATAATAATGCTTTTGAATTGTCATATAAGAAGTTCAGAGCTGCCACATCGTTACTTCATAGACCTTCTCTTCAGTTTGGAAACATCGAAGGGCCTAAAGCTTAACACCAATTACATTAAGATTTGTTTACTCGTCCAAGTTTTGAAGGGACAAAGAGAATGCAGTCTCACTGAGCTGTGCAAATGCATGCAGATGCTTTTTTTAAGACTTAGCGTCTTCTCGTGCCCGCTGAGAGACACAACAACAGAAACTGTTTTCCATGAATGTGTTGTTTAGACTTTATACTCCGCGCCTTTGTGTGCGAAGCCTTTTCCCCCACCGCTGCGCCAACTCCAGCTCCATCTGGACCGACTGATATCTTATTTCTTCCCTCATAACCGCACTTTCCATGAAGTTTCATGTAAAAGCCTCTCAGACAATTTAGCAACATCCTGTTTACAGGCGCAGCGGGTTTAAAACAGAGCCCCTGACTGACTCCAAATGGTGAGAGTAATTTGGTGTAATTGCACCGTGGGCGAAACCTTTGAAGACCCAGTTTGTGTTGTGACCGAAACAATGATGATTAGAGCCTGCTCACTTGTCAATTGCAATTAGGGGAGGGACCACATTTAAAACGCAGACCTTCCAAATGCACAAAACTTTAATTTATTTAATTTACCTCAGCTCATTCGTAACGCTTCAAATAGCCACAATTTAAAAAAGAAATGAGTTCACAAGAGGGTGACCGACTGTAGCAATGGGACTAAAGTATATATTTACATTTTCGCTGCAGGCAAGAAGCAGTTTCAGTGACAAACAATATACAGCGCGAGTGAACTTGAGGCTTGAAAGGCTACTGCAACACACCACATGATATAGATTACCTTTGGAGAAATCTGGGCACCCATTAACACGGCTGTTTGATCTCGGTGGCACAAATTGATCCAAGGTGAAGAAATTGTTGCGTAATTATGATTGATGATGACAAGAAGGGGAAATGATTTGTGCCTTTAAATTCTCAGTGAGAGAGCCGGACCCCGAGTTAAAGCTCCACAGGAAGAGCTTCAGGTGGACTCAGCTGATGAGGAGTTAGAGCTGCAAGATTAGAAAAGAGCTGCGACGTGTTACTGTAGTCATTTATTTGAGGTGAGGAAGGTTGAATTGGTGTAACACACCTACCCTAGCTATTGCAGCTTTTCTAGGACTTGGGCTTTACATGCATAAAAACTAACAAATACTAGACATCTGTGTTGCTGGGCCTTTCATAATAATCAATGATTGTATCTTTAAAATGTTTTAAGGTTCATTACTGCCTCTGAAAAGAGCAATGTCACAAGAATAGTCCAATTAATCAATAATTTTATCTTTGATCTTTTCAGATCTACATAGGGAGAAACATTTGTTGCTTTTTGTCAAATACCTCCAACAGACACTCATTAGAATAATTAATGTCACAATATAAAGATATGAAGTAAGTTTGAATGTAAAGAAACAACATAAACAACATAAAGGAGCCGGGTTCACCGTTTGTGCAGGAAATAGACAAAATGGAGCACATTATATCCCTCACACATCTGAAACACATTAATACAAGTACATTGAGGTTTATGGCCGAGGCCCAAAGCCAAATGTAAGCGTGGACAAGCACACGCTCTTATTGCAGGTCCTGCCTGCTAGTAGATGCATCAAAGATTACACACACCTCTGGTAGCTCTGTAATCTCTCCTTTAACTGTCACATCAAGAAGATGGAAAAAATTTCACTCTCGAACTGGTCCTTTCATGCCGTAGTGTGGCTTTATCTTTTGCCTGCGACCCGACCGTCCCGGGAGGAATATAATATCATCGGTCCAAATCTGTGACATACTGGAAATGAAAAGAACATGTTTGAGACAAATAAAAATCCACGAATGCCTTTCATACTTCCCCACAGAGACCGGAGCGGCTTTTCCCTCCCTCCGACAGCCTCAATTGAGCAGGAAGGATTTTTTTTTTTTTTATGATGGCAGGGCATCTGTGACTCACCGTCTAGAATAACTCGCTAAATAAAGAATAAAAGCAATCTGCTCTCGTTTCACTCCGTGCACCTTTTCCTTCCCTGTTGCCAGGGGGATGACCAAATGCATTTTATATGCAGGCGCCTCGCTTCGCTGCATCCCGAGCACAGAACAGAATCGTGTTCCACTTTAAAGATGTTAATTTTGCATTTTTAATGACCGGGGTTGATGGCTGGAAGTTAGCGAGCGCCACTTAGTACAAGGAAAGATGTGGAAATCGTGCTGCCCACACCTCCAACTCCTCATCCCAGTTAAAAACGATCTCGCCTGGTGAGAGACAGACGGAGGAAAGTGATGTGAAACTTGCCAGGAATACATGCTTACGTTCCAAAGGATTTCAATATTTTACACTGGAAATCATGATAATAAAACAACAAAAAATCTATCTATTATGGCTGCAATCAAAGATTTTTAGTTGTTTCTGTGCGTTATTGCTGCTCACGTCATGTGCTAACTGGCTGCAGTGGAATCCAGTCAAGGAGATTCCTCAATTTCACGGCTGATTAGCCTGATGCCAGGATTATCTCTTGTTATTTTAAGGCAGATAATACAAGATTATGACTCACTGGGAAGTATGAAATCAGCTGGAAGACATTGGTCAGAGGTGGGGTGGGGGGGGGGTGGGGGTCTCTCAAAGAAATATCTGCAAAAACGCAGTTCGTGCTAGTCAAATTCTGAATCGGTGAGGGGAAAGAGTCGAGCGCGGACCGTTGTATCCGAGGGGAGTATTTGACACATAAATCATCCACGCACCACACATTAAGAGTTCAGTTTCACAGCTAGTGAAAATTACACAGCTTTAGAGCCCGAGGTCATCTGATTTTTTTTTTTTTTTAGTAAATACCTTCATACAAAGTCTGCACATCCCACTTCCCAGGGGCAAGCTAGCTTCCCAGTGTGGAGAGGTTCTCAGCTAAGCGGTTTATAGCGATTTTTTTTTTTCTTTCTTAGTTTTTTTTTCTTTTTTAAGAGGTAATTAGCTTGTGCTCAGCGCTGTCATATCCATAAGTGCAGCTGCTTTTGAAAAAAACAGGGCAAGAAAACAAGAGGCCAGGCCTCCCCAGGGTCAGTGCCCACCACAGCCTGGATTATGGCACCAAAGGAATCCTGGGAAGCGTGTATTGATTTGGCCTGACACTTGCTGCCACATTTAGCTTAGCCGCTGCTGACTCGCAAAGGCTTCAAGCAGTTATCTGCCATATTCTCTACTATCTTTAAAGAGCACTGAGAAATTACCTCGTGCCATAGAAGATTTATCATCACATAATTAGCTCGGTGCACCTAACGGCAGATTTCTTTTGACTACAAATACGAGCTTAAAGTTCATGTGCAGAGGACTATGCTTAATTAGCTTGTTAGCATGAGCCCGCTGTGACGAAACACTGGCCTTTATAAACTACATTTGCTTTACAAATTGTCTGGCTGCTGTGCTGTGCCGTGCTGTGATGTCTTAAATCTGCAGGATGTTAAAACGCTTATACAACAGAGCAAAAAAAATGATAATAATAATAGATTAGACTAAATTAGATTAGCTAACAAACTGCTCTCAGTGCTTACATATGCATATACCGTCCATTTTTGTATGTGCGTGTTTTCTTGCATTTCTCAAGCCCCATCTGTAAGACTGGGTGCAATTATTCAGTTCAGTTGCTTCGGGTGAAAGCTCCCGCCAGTTATTTCAGAAATATATTTTACAGAGACGTCCATATCAATATGTCCTCATTATCTGGGATGAATATGTAAATGGCGTTACTTCTGCTTTGGTAAGTATTCACGCATGCAGATTTGTTATATGGAAATTCAGTTTGCAGTGCACCAGCTGAAACATGTAGCACAACGCAAGGCACTCACTGCAAACATTCAAGAGGTTGGGGGTGGGGGAGGGGAAGAGAGATAAGATATATAGAAAAATATGCAGAAATCTATTTCATTATCCTATTCTATTGAGATGTAGCTTTTTTTTCTCCTATAAGCTGTTCTATAAAAGCATCTGCTAAATGGTAAATTCTGAAGCCTACCTCCAGCTTACATGGGTAAAAGCAGGGAATCCACCCTGGACAGGTCACCAGTCCATTGTAGGGCACTCGTATCATTCACACTTACACCTTGGGGCGATTTGGAGTCTTTAATCAACCTAAACATGCATGTTTTTTGAGGAGGAAACCAGACACAGGGAGAACATTCGCTCCACACAGACTACACGCATGTCTGACTAAGCACTGTCATTTGTTTATATATCACTACAGTCAATTACATTGGATGTGTTGAAGCATCAGATGTCTGCCTCTGAGCGTCTCTCAGACACGGGAGCAAAGAGAACCGGACTGAACTGAGCAGTTTACCCCGGCACTGACATCGTCAGCTCCGGGATTACATGTTGCACAAGCAGCCATTTTTAGGCCCCCCCATGCTCATCGTATTTGTAATGTTCAGTGAAATTTTGTCCAGTGTCATGAGCAAATTTGACTCCTCGCATGCCCAGTGTTCACATTCCTGCCCAGCTGTAAACATCTCATCACCCAGTGCTGCTGCTCTGCATGATTCTGGGCAACTGCTCTGTGCAAAGAGCAACTCCTGGCAAACATTCGACTGGAATCATCCAACACGTTACCCTTTGGAGCACCCATTGGCTTTAAGTGGCCAAACGTCGTCTTATTTTATTCATGTCATGGCACTTCTGCACCCTTTAGCCTGGCGCCGTCTGCGAGCAATAACTCTCACCTCCTTTCCCCTTTCCCCTCCCATGCCAACGAGATATGATTTCTTCTTTTTTTTTCCACATTTGTAACGTTTCCCCCTTTAGTTTGATTCTCAGAGAAGCGGTTGTACGATCATACGGCATCATCTCCTCCTCCTCCTCCTCCTCCTCCTCCTCCTGCATCGCTGTCAGACATAAACGCAGTTGTGGGACCGTGCGGGATGAAATGGACAAAGACAGCTTCACAATCGCCAGCGGTGTTATTCTAAGATCAGGCTGGAATCAGAAGTTTTGTCGGTTTCAGTTAACCAGGGCACTGCTAAATGGCTTAAGCCAAGCATCAGTGCACCCAGCGAAGGCTCTGAGATATTGCTGCATGACAGCTAAAGTAGCTGGGTGCATCACGGACATGTACCCAGCCTAAAGAGCCCTGGGGCTTTCTCTTCTTCATGACTGACTTTTAAGTGTTTTATCCCTGGGACACGGCGATAATGTGCATTAAGATCAAGAACACTTATTTCAATTGTGCTTTATGTTTTATTCTGGCCTTAAATTCGGGAGAGTCTAGACTGCTCGCTGCTGAGAATAGCTCTGGAGGTTCCCCTATTGTGAGAGGGGAGCTGACTTTAAGTACACCAACATTAGCCTTCCCTATTATTCCGCTGCCAAAAAGGGATTCATCTTTATTGCAAAGGAAGCTGACTTGCCTCCAAAAAGTCATTTTAATTGCATGAATATACATTTAGATCTCCAGACTCTCTGTACCGGTCGATGCTGCTGGATAAAAGGTACAAATTTCCTCTTACGCATCAGCAGCATTTTACATCAACACGAAGGATGGATTTTAGCAACACATTTTTATTATTTAATATGCTGCTTGAAAAGAAAAAAACCACAAATGGTGACCTGATTCACCTAATTCTTCGTCAACATGCTCTCATCCTACAAGCTTGTTAGTTCCACTAAATAAGGAAACCGAAAAAACAGGTCACAAATATGTATTTTGAAATAGAGGTTACGTAACATATTTCCTAAAACAAAAGGGCACTCCGGGTTAGACAAACCGAGGACAGTAAAGCATCAGTCGTGGGGTTAGTGTTTTATTTTAAGCTAAAACTGTTGCATTCATATTTTTTACATAAAGGAACATTTATACCAGCGAGACAGAAGCACATCTGCACATGGGGCCAGCAACGGAGTGTCATGTCACAGCAGAGAAAGTTACATCTGGGTTAGAGAAACTTCTCAAAAGATTTGTCGACCAAGAGAAAAGAAAGCACACGGGAAGACAGACGAAAGAAAATTGGGAAAGAGATTAGAGTCATGATTTTAAAAAAAAGAGGAAAATGCATCAAGGATGTTTTAGTAACATGTATATAACCAAAGGAAATGCTTTTATTTCTTAGGTCTACACCATTAAACTGTTTATATGTAACTGTCCACCAATATATATATCTTGATTGGACAATTAGACACACACACACTCAGGTAATCATTTGGAAATAACCCCTAACCCTAACCCTAACCCAATGTGCACAAGGAAAAAGCAAATCTCTGAAAACACATTTCAGCACACAAAAGTTCAAGGCCCCAAACCATCCAAGGATATTTCAAATCTGAGTTCAAGCCCTCGAGCCTTGCGGAGTCACAATATGAAGGCAGTGAAATCCAACACCTGATAATGTGCCAGTATATTCCTACTCTCTGACACAATGAATTTGACTCCATGTAGGAAAAGTCCACATTTTAATATTCATACACTGGAAACGCTCCAGGTACTGTCAGTACCTAAACACACACACCCTCAGTCTTGGATCAGTCCCACAGCTTGGGAATCCTCCCACCATGGGATTCCAAGTCTCACCAGAGCGACGCATTGTTTGATGCTCAGTCCAGTGGAAAACACTGACAAAATCATCTGGATTTGCGGCAAGGTTTGGTCCCAGCAGCTTAGACCAAACGACTCCACAAAAAAATGCGCTCAACAGGAAATAAAGCTCCCAACTCGTGATTCTGGACAATGACCAACGTGTTAAGAGTCATAATGACTGAACGATCTTACCTGCGAGGTCGCAGGCAAATCAAAGTTAGTTCATGTTAATTTCAGTGAATGTATTACAGGTGATCTGCATAGCTGGAGGCGGTCTCTTCTTGCTTTGTCATGCCCAGGATGTTGCAAACAGGAAGCACAATCAAGCAAGCTTCCAATTCTAAATAGAGACATTAACACAGTTATATGCTGCTTTTGCATTGTCTTCTCACCAAACATCATTTTTCATGTTTCATTGTCATTGTTCAAATTAGGATTTGAAATCATGAAAGCAGCCATCGCAAGCTAAACATACATTGTGATTATATCCTGCTACGACCCTGTCTCTAAATCCAGACAGAAATATTCTAACAGTCAGACAAATCATCACATTTCTGTCCCCCTGCATAATTCATCTTTTTTGTCCACCATCAGTCGCTCTTATGTTTCAGTGACTGTCAGAGTGCATCTTGGCTGTGCGAACTTGGCCCATTTCTGCTCACTCCCGACAAATTAGATAAGACGAGTTGGTGAATTCCAACCTGGCAATAAATCATGGTGTGGGCACAGATAAACCGCAACTAATAAATCATCTTTGAAGCGTATTTGACCGCACTTACAGTAAAGCTGGAGACAAGACAGACATCTTGAGTAGTGCAGACGCAGAACAACACACATCCAGTGCTGTTTGAGTGTTGTATTACAAGAGAAAGTGAGTCCCGGAGGGTGCACTTTCTGCCATCTTTTGATCACAAGTCAGTCAGAGGTCAAGACCTTCAATACAACTCAAATTATGCTTGGCAAAAGACAGACAAATAGAACTGCACTACAGTACCTAAACTAAAGGTGTATGAGTAGTAGATACGGTTGTCTATCCCTCTTGTTGGTTTGCTTCAAAGTTACCTAGATAGCTAGCTAGTTAGCTAAAGAGACAGATAGTTATCTGGCTAGCTAGCTAGCTAACTTGCTAGCTAGACAGTGGCTATTTGACAACTAGCACATGGATGTCTATGACATTAAGTACAGAGATAATGCCCACCCTCATGATGAAGTAAAACTACTTTGGCAATAATGGGATTTTACATTTAGCACTATCAACAGATCATAAGAATTCAAAGCATTCGAAGTTCATTGCTAATTAGCAAATGTTAATGTGCATAGAAAGCCAATAAAGGTGTACGGTAGCATCAACATTGTGTTGACATGTTGGAATTCAGCTCAGATATTGCACAGCTTGATAGAGAAGCTGGGTCACATGGTGCAATGTGTGAAGTTTTTTTTGTATTCTGGTTTCTCCCCACAGTCCAAAAATGTAGACCATGAGGGAGGTGGAGATCCTTAATTGCCCCGAGGTGGTGGACTGGTGATCTGTCCATCATGACTTTTTTCTGTATGCATTCTGGATGTACACCGTTGAGATACGTTAAATGGGTAAGATAACAGATGGATGCGGTCAGACTAGAATCAGGTCCCTGTTGTCGCTCTGCTGCGCAAAAGGCCTCTGACCTGACAAGCAGATGGCGTTCCCATACAGATCCCCGTTTGATCCCCCAGGATCGGCGGGTATCAGAGCGTTGCAGGAGCAGGTCAAAACAAATGAACACAATCAAACTGAGGAGGAACATGTCAACAAACACGATCCTACATCCGAGCCCGCAGGTCAGCGTAAAGCCTGTGTGGCCTTGCTGTACGCTGACCTCCGACCGTCACGCTGAAGGAGAAACCCCAAATATACCAACAGAAATACGCAACAAAGAAGCTCCCCCATGCCTACAGCGCCTCCCGAGTTCAACAAATGCCGGTTAGATAAAATCCCGGACGCAGCCCCATATTTTCAAAAGGGAAGTGACTTTTCACAAACGAGCAGCTGTATTTTCTATTGTTAGGTTCTGTTGTGGTTAGGGATCCCGGCGCTATTAAAGTGGAATCACCTTAACCCTGTTGGACCTGCTTTTGTCATAGCTGAGGGGTTTTCTACAAGAACGATTGGTGGGGTTTTGTATACACTCACGCTCGACTGCTCGCATTATCTTTGCTTCACATGTCCCCCCCTCCGCCCCCGAGTTTGTTCAAGCTCTGTAACAAAGAAAGTAGCTTATTATCACCCACTGGAGGAGTTGTCTGCACATGTACGATTCGGTAATTGCTGCCGCTTAACAAGCAGACTGAATTGGACTTGACGTTGAGCCATTATTAGGAAATGAAATGCTGTTTTTGCAATTATGGGAGTTTGGCAGGGCCCAGTGAATCTCCCCTGGAAGGATCGTAAAAAGAGAAGATAGTTATTTGATGTGCAGTAAACCTGGTTAAATGTATGGCTAAAAGAAAGGATTTTTTTTGTCTGGAGTGTATTTTTTGTGCAGGAGGTGGCGTCATCACCCCCTCAGACCCTCTTCTTCTTTGTTCCTGCTGCTCTGCTTGTTGCAGGTTCTAGAAGAACAGACTTACAATACTGTTAAAATAAAGCATCATTCAATGATAGAGCACATGCAATCTGAGGTTTTTGGCCTCTCTAAAGAATACACCTGTCGCTGGAAGTCGCTCAAAGGGCGACTTTGACCTCTGACCTGGCTGCTCCACTCACATTTTGTGTTTTGCTGCGAAGAACTGAAGTTCAAGAAAGCATGCCCATATGGTTTTGCTTGGTTCTTTCTTACATTTATGCTTTTGGTTTTTAATAGTTTATTTTCCCCTCTGTTTTCTTTATATTTTTTCACATTTCTACCTCAATCCATCCATCTTACTCACTTTGTGCCTCAGCAGTGTAAAAGCATAGAATACACAGGACACCAGTCCGTCATCCATCCATGGCAGGGCACAGGCACCATTAACTCACACTTCTAACTAGGAGCAACTTAGAGTCTCCAGTCAGCTTAAACATGCATGTTTTGGGACTGTGGGTGGAAACTTCACACAGGGAGAACATACAAACTTGACATGGTGGGGTTAGGGTCCATCCAGGACTTGAATTCTTGCTCTTCTTGCTGTGAGGCGACAGCGCTGAGGTGTCAGTCTCTCTAAAAAGTAGTTGTCTGAACATAAACCAGAATAAGCAGCTCCCACTTTGCATTTGCACTTGAATCCGCATGCTTTTACCTTTTATTGGTCATACTTTTCTTCCTCTGAAGCCAAATTTTGACCCGATTTCCGGATTTAAATCCCAGACAAGCTCAATGTAAACTAATGCTTATCCAAACGCTGCATGTACTGTACCACCTGTCAGCTGACTTCCATGTAGCGCATCGGTTCAATAGGCTAATGAGAGCATTAAAAATGGATTCAAATGAGAGGTAGCCCCACGCCGTGATAGTGGCACCTGGTGGCACTATGTTCACACACGGCGGACTGGGCCTTCATTAATAGTCATAGGTACAAACCGATCCAGGGCGAGGACATAAGCGTATTAAAGCTCCTTTGAGAACAGGCCGGCTGGTCTGAAACCAGGCGTTACTCACCTCCTCGCCAGCGGCCTGACGCTAACACAATATGGCAGCCCGGGGGCAGCTCCTCGCTACGTTCTCAGCCCCACCGAGTAATTGGTGACCCGGTGCCCCACCTGACATGGGCGGCTCGAAGAGGAACCGCTCCCAAGACAAGAGGGTGTGTGGGGGTGGAGGGGTAGGGGTGTCGTTATGTTCTGTGAGGAACATGTGACAAATAAAACCAGTCGCCATACCCTCATACGTATCTCTGACACGCTGTTTGCTTTGGTTTCATGCCACGGCCCGGTCCCCCGAGGTATTAACGTCAAGTTTCGACATTCCTAAAACTTGCGGAGCAACGGAGAGGCCGAACGCGTTTACCCTTCCTAAATAATTTCCCATTAAAGTGTCACACAGAAATCCACCTGTGAGAGTCTCGTAGGGCGCACTCAGCATTCAGCAGCTCATGCAGCATGGGCTGATGTCATTAAACATGCATGTAATGTCCAAGGCTTATGGATTTTTTGATTACAGACGAATGCTCAGAGCATTCAGCAGCTCATCATATATTAAGGTGACGCCTAAGAGCTTTTTTTTTTTTACATTGAGGCAAATGCTATGTCCTTTAAATCATTTGTACATCTCATGTCATCACTGGATTTACATTTAGACCAATGAACCAATGATTATGAGTCAGATATGGAAAATCTGAGGCATGAATCCGAACTTTATTTTGAGGATTTGCCTTTCAAAAAGTATAAATATTTGACTGAGTTGCATGTTTTTATAGACATCTTTTATACAGTATCTTTTTCAACATTTAAACCTGAATTTAACATCAGCTTTCATCAAGACTCAACACTTCTATTCATTTACAAAGGCCTCACACACCCACACACAGTTCACTCCCATACTCACACCAAAGGGCAATTTAGAGTCTCCAATCAGCCTAAACGTGCATGTTTTTGTACTGTGGGAGAAACTTGGTGATGCAAGTACTGTACTGGTATGCTGGCTCCATCCATTCACAGTAAATTACATATCAAACATCTAATCAATGTGCAAATTCTACCAATTTCTAGGACGCCTGGAACAGCCTGGGTAGTTTTGGTGACACCATCTAACAGTCCAGTGAAGGCTCTAAGGAAGGTTGTATGTCAGACAGGACCGTGGACGGAGATTCTTCATCAATGGAGTTCTATGCCAAGTCATGTTTGTTTTTATAAGCTCGCTAAGAAGCCTTGTGTTTTGTTTTCTTTTTCTCACAGATTACAATGGGTCAACCACTTCACTAAGCAGACAACCCATTTCGACCTTTACGCTGTGGTAAACTGCTTTTTCCATGCTTCTTTCGGGGCCTCACATCGAAAACTCTTAAGAGCAGCTTTGTTTAGATTGGGGACTTCGCCGGACCCCGGGGCCAGCAGTGCTCTTCCTCACTTGATGCTGTGCTACTTTTCATTGTGGCGCGTCCATTTGATGCCTTGTTAAGGTGAATACGTGTCATTGCACTTGTTTTTAGCGCCATTCATTCTCCCTATTCCATCTCACAGGGTCTATTCTGTCATTATTTCCTCAGTTTGCACTTTCCAAACAAACATTACACCCCCGTGTTGATTTAGATCCTTCCTTCCTTGTCTTATTATTCTATAGATTTCAGGGCTTCAACACGAGAGAAGCATCGTTTACAAGTCAAAGCGTGCTTTGTCGGCTTTCTACAGCAGGAAGCATTTAAGGCCTCTCTCTTGTAAATCCGACGGTAGGAAATATACACAAACAGAAATTAGGGAGCACTCAGGTGTGTGGGAGGTGAGAGTGTAATTATACACCGGTAAAAGACGCTGTGATTGTCCTGAATTAATCAGGGATGAACTCGGTGTGTGTTTGTGTGTGTTCTCTGCAGATCAGTGGCTCTGAGGCTGGTGGTCGGGGCACATCCGAGGAGACACAAAACGAGTTAACAAGGCAGGAAAGACCCCGCATTAACCTTAACCCCCGAACATAACCCTCTCTTTTGTGCTCCGAGCAGGCAGAGCTTCAGACCCGGGAGGAAAAATGAGTAATAAATGAAGATCCCAGGAAGCAGGTCTAACTTCTGCACAGACAATTGCAATACACCGATTTCACAAGTAAGGTGTGAACGCTCATTTGATCACTTGTTTATGTGCATTAATGAAGCCACAGGTCCGAGGGGATGAGAGGAGCCTCTTGCACAACTCTGAATCACATACACCTGTACAAAACTGCTGATTTGATCTGCTGAGTTTACAAATTGTTCAGCGTTGGAGAGGCAGACCGCATGTTACGGACCTGAAGTTGATTCATCCTGCCACCTAGCGGCCATCTGGCTCCATTGCCTCAAAATATTCATTTTGCAACGAAACAAGACTGCATGAGTGTTCAAGCAGCGTGCTCTCATTGTTAATTATATAATTGTTTTTCTCATTTTATCAGTGCATAAAAGAGTGGTTGTGCTTATTTGAAGAACTCACATTGCAACTGCATAAACATTAAAACTCTTTATTCTTTTTTTTTTCCATTTGTGCTGTAAAACTTTTATAAAAATCTTTAGCCGAGTTAAGATCTCATCACGGGCCTGCTGCAATTAAGGCAAAAAAAAGCTTATAAAGGTGCAGTTTCAAGCTCGGACCAGACAGAGCGCGTGTAGGCCAAAGCGTGAAAGCAAAACATGGAGGCCAGCCCGCCAGCTCCGACACGTGTCTCCAACACCAGGAAGAAGCGGCACGTCTGTGACACCAGGGGCTCTCAACTGGTCTCTCTCCCATGGTCATTAAGTCGCAAGACACTTTTATAGAATTCAGACCAAGCAAGTGTGTTTTTTTTTCAGTTTTGACGGTTTCATGCTCTCATTTGCCACCACATACAACACACTGGGGTCTCTGGCCCTTATTATCCTCAATATATGAAAATCCACACTTTAAATACCAGAAGTATTAGAAGTGAGCGTCAATCAAATTGTAGTTACCATGGTAACCGATGGACTCTGACTCGTTATTTTTCACAATAAAAGACCAAAATGTCCAACATCAGATTATTTACTTTTTTTTTAACCAGCTGTCTGCGACCCATCCAGAACAGGTCCGCGACCCATTTTTGGGTCTTGACCCACCAGTTGAGAACCACTGTGTTACACCATAGCTCAGTTTGTCGCGCGTGAGATGCTCTAATAGTGTTTGAGCAGCCAGGTGGGCGGAGGCCCGCCCAGGGCGGCAAAGTAGCTCCACCACCAGGGCTTCTCCACCCTCTCCTCGGGCTGCTGGCTCACTTGGGCCATCTGGGTGTAGCGCTCGTACATGTTGTAGGGGTCGAAGCTCTCGTAGGTGTCTGTGGACAGGAGGGCGTCCTCGTCCTCCTGCGGCCCGGCGTCCGGGACTTTCTGCAGGATGAAGTCCACCCGCCCGGCCGTCTGCATGCGAGGGGGCAGCTGGACCTTCTTCATGGCCCGGGTGTAGCCCGGGGCCGTGGCGCTCACGATGTGGGTGCCAGGGGTGAGGAGGCGCCAGTAGTCTCCGTTCTCAGCTGAGCAGGAGGAGGAGGAGGAGGAGGAGGAGGAGGAGGAGGAGGAGGAGGAGGAGGAGGAGGAGGAGAGCAAGGACTTTAAATAGTCTGTATCACATCCCTGTATGCAGAGCAGCACTTGGTCACATGTTGTTAACTATGGGTGAGGAGTGTGTTATGACTATAATATATTATCAGTGGGGAGGTGTTTAATATAATTTCAACGTGATAATAAAAAACTTCAACTTGTGCTGTTACAGTGGCCATCGCTGTGGGACATACAGCAACGTGCAATACTCAAGTGGCATATCGTTATCACACATTTTTAGTCAGATGCATCAAAGCTTTCAGAAGAATCTGTTTTTTTTGCTGTTAATATGCTGATGGTGGTAAATCTTCAAAAAGATGAAGCCAGAAAGAAACCTGTGACTAAGATACCTGTGGTGACGTCGTGTCGAACCCCTCGTACTGATATCCGTGCATCTTTGATCACATTTCCCTCCTCGTCTTTCACGATGCCTTTAATGCCACGATGGGCCTGAGGAGCAATGCGTGTACAGATATTAGTTTTTGTTTACACCTCAATGACACCAAACAATGAGGATGCACCGATCTAACGAAGTATTAAAATGAAGCCAAATGAGTCTAGCTACATGTCGTGAAGATGTCATGTGTATTAGCTCAAATTCTAGGTAAGATGAGTCCATTCTTTACCAGTAAAATCATGACATCGACAGAAACAAAAAGCAAACAGAGTTGCTCTTACTGCTTCTATAAAGGTGAGTAAAGCCTCGTGGTTTTCGTGCCAGCCGATAAACAGTTCCTCCTCAGGAGGCAACTTATCGCAGCCCAGCTCCACCGTCACCTCGAAGCAGTTGGTGTGGAGATAGTTAAAGTCCTGCATGCCTGACGGGAGCCAAAAAGAAAAAAAAACACTTTACCCAGAAATCCCTGAGAAGCTGAGCTGACCTTTCCCCTACACATCCTCTGAGGGGTTCCTCGGCACTGCTTCTGGTCTCACGGCGACCTCTAGTGGCTAAACGTGACACTCACACTCTGATTACAGAGAGAAACTTGAAACATTCGCTTTTTTAAACCTACTTCCTGCGATGCTGGACCACTCTGCCCCGTTGATCGTCCCTTTGAAGCTGTTAGAACGAGACGATCCACACCGGGCGTTCTCGTTGGCCATCCTCTCGTGGGACATCGCATATATCTTGGAGAGAAGCTTAAAGACCTGCAGGACAAAAAAAAACCTGAGCGGTTACATTTCTTGACATCCGGAAAAAAGTCTAAAAACATATATATATGTGTGTGTGTGTGTGTGTGTGTGTGTGTGTTTGTGTGTATAGATATAGATATAGATATATAGATATATATATACATATAGATAGATGGATGGATGGATGGATGGATGGATGGATGGATGGATGGATGGATGGATGGATGGATGGATGGATGGATGGATGGATGGATGGATAGATAGATAGATAGATAGATAGATAGATAGATAGATAGATAGATAGATAGATAGATAGATAGATAGATAGATAGATAGATAGATAGATAGATAGATAGTTAGATAGTTAGATACTTAGATAGTTACTTTTCTACTACTTTTATACTTTTAGTAGTTTAGAAGCCAGTACACTTTTTACTTTTACTTGAATAAAAAGCTTCAGTTGATACTTCAACTTCTACGGAAGTATTTCTAAACCCAAGTATCTATACTTCTACTTGAGTAATAAATGTGAATACATTTGACACCACTGTCCAGATTTGTACTTTTCAACAATTGTCTCGTTTCCCCCTTCAGTCGTGTGCGTTCGTACGAGCCCTCTCACCTGGTCGTCGGGCGTCGGGGAGAACATGTTGCGCTCCAGCGGGTGCTTGGACAGGTCGTAGGGGTAGGACACCACCAGGTCCCCGGCGTGGAAGTTGGCCGAGAGCACGAACGGGATGGAGCGGATCCACTTCATGACGGCGTAGGTCTCCGGCGCCACCTGCCTCGCCGAGACATTGAGACTTATCGAGGACAGCGGGCGGATTCCTTCTCCTCGCATTTAAAGGTACAGTGTCACGCCACAGTAACGGAGGAGGACTCATACTGTACCTTACCAAACCAGTAATAGTCTGGGATGGGGATGTGGTCGGTGCGGTGCGTCCTGTGTCGGCGGCGGTTGTAAACGATGGACGTCAGGTCGGGAAAGTTCCGGTTCAGGTCGACGTTCTGGGCGTTGTTCCGGCCGATGTTCCACACGTCGTACCTGTGGCTCTGCGGATTCACACATGATGTTTTTGATCACAGATTTCAAGAATAAAGCCATAAATTAAGTTAAATTAAGTTGTAATATAAGAGATCTGAATGGGTACGCTTACTTTCCATCTAGTTCATGTTATTTCTCTTATCTCTAAATAATCTTTCCTGGAAAGAAAAATGTGTGTGTCATTCACCACTTTGCCTCATTTCTGTACTGTATTATAGGCATTAATTATATACTATACTTATATATATACTATTTTAAATGACTTGAGGCAGCCATGGGTCTTGATTTACATTATCAGTTAATCCATCAGAAATATTTGGAGAGTGATAGTTCAATTATTTCCACAAATTAAATATGAAGAACTGAGCTAATTAAACCCATAAAGTGACTTCATACCTGGGAAAAAAAAGCAAATAGCTTCCTTTGATTCTGCCCTATTTAACTCATGCACTCAATCACTTCAAGTGCAAAACATTCGAGATCGTTCTGGCGCACCTCATCCTCTTCGTCGCCATGCACGTTGTCCTGGGCTCCGGCCATGGCCACCTCGTAGCCGTCGGGGTTCATAGAGGGCAGGATGTGGATGCGGGTGGTGTTGACCAGGGTCTGGACGCGCTCGTCACCCGCCAGGTACGCCGTGCACAGGTACTGGGCCAGGTAGATGAGCAGCTGCCGTCCCAGCACCTCGTTTCCGTGCATGTTGCCGATGTACTTCATCTCCGGCTCGACTGCAGGAGGAGACATTTGTCAGTTCTGTTTTTTTTTTACCCCTCATGACTACAATAAACTAGGAGCAGACCCAGGCCGATGCTACTCACGCAGTTCGTGCTGTCCGGGGTTGCTTGAGAACTCGATGACGAGCAGCTCCCTGCCCTCCATGCTGCGGCCGATGCTGTAGGTCCTGGAGATGTTCGGGCAGCGCTCCTCTGTCTTCTTCAGGATGCTGTTCATCTGGGCGTTGGAGTGGTACGTGAACTGCATGGAGGTGGCCGAGTCCTCCGCGGGAGGGACCTCCATGCTGTCCGCCGCCTCCACGTCCAGGGCTTCTGCGAGAGGGGAAAACATCTGTTTCGATCAGCGCAAACCGGCCAGCCACATTCCCGATCTGCCAAAGAAAAATGAATTCTGTTTCCCGTTCTGTGAAGCTGCCAGGCTATAAATAGGAGGCTCCCAGAGTCTGGCGCGTGTAACGTCTACATGAACCCAAATTCCTGTTGGGTCGAACGTGCTTATTTCAGCCGACACTTTAAACCAGCAGAGCAGCTGATGTCTGCCCTTATTTTTCAATGCACGCTCACTGAAAGCGCATGGAATATATTAACTCTCCGTGCTGCCAGATTAAAATGACCGAGACGGCCCTATCCGTCAAAACTCTCACCGCTGGACCAACGTCCACAGTGTAGTCTTCAAAGAGATTCCACGTAACACAACTCAGTCTGTGTGTCCATATCGCTGTCGTTTTGGATTCGAGGATTCAAGGAGAACACATGAAAGCCACTTGGCAGAAGCAGGATTAAGCCGTAAACACATCAGTGCAATGGCATCGGCTCATAAAGTCAATACAATGGACGGGGCTAACTATTAACACACCCTCGAAAGTAATCGCCTTTTCAATCGTTCTCCTTGGAGAGCAGTGGGACTGAACCAAAAAAGAGAGAACTGAAGCTCTAAAAAACAAAATCATACCATTAAAACAAGCTAGAATGCATCATAAACCTGAGGAATTTGATAACTATTCTCTTTTTATGTTACCAAATGTATCTAGCCTATATAACAATGTAAATACTTCTTGGTGGTGACCCAGATAACGATGAAAAATGGGTCAATGCTCAATTTTTAAGGGATCAAAATCAAGATTTCCTCAACAATAAGACAGGCACCATATATTTGAGCATCAATAAGAAGACAATGTAGATAATCAAGGTTGTTTCTAACTGTCATATGATTGCCTATTGCAACTCAATGTTCAGTTCCAGACCATGGCAAAAGTATGCCATATGAAGGATGCGTGGTTCTCATCTTTGCCAATAACATTTACCAACCAAACATTGCTCCAACACACCTTTTGCTGCTTGTGTGCTGTGGTTTGATGTGAGAGGGGCTGGAGGTCACAGAGCAGACAAACATCACTTTGAAACTGATACAAATGTGGGAATGATTACGTGACTCCAACCTGCTGCCAGACATCTGACACACATTCTTCACCACAGAAAAGCTTTCACGCAACAATGAGAAGTGCGACACATCCTTGCAGGTCCGTACCTTGTCCTTCACATCTGCAGATGACTTTAAGTCCATGTCCCACCTTTTTGACTGGACGCAGACATGAGATATGTTCGGACTAAACTCTCAAATCAACTCCTGATGTTCTGCGTGAGTGACTGCTCCTCTGCCGCTAAATGTAGCTCGCACGTGATGCGTGCAGTCGGTGGCAGCGGCAGATTTGTTTTGTCTTTCCAAAACTGCTTCAGACGAGGACTCGCAAATTTCCTAGAGACGGCGGATTATGTCGGCCTCTGTTCCGCATTACGCTGTTGTTTATAAAGTTTGTCTGGTAGTGAAAACACACGAAAAACAGCCACGGGACCCAGTGCTGATGTGGGAAATAAGGATGAGCTGCACCACAAGTGTGCTCACCAGATGCCTGCCGAGATCTTGTTTGAATAGAGAAACAATGCTCATTTCAAGCCAGGGCTGCAACAAATGAAAATATTTGTAGTTAATTTATCTTCTGTGAGTTCTCCAGGTACTCAGGTTTCCCGCCACAGACCAGAAACATGCATGTTTAGGAGGATGTGAGACATTATAACCCCTTTTCCACCACAATTAGCCCTGTTAGCAACAGGGTAGCCAACAGGGTTTCATGTGGAACAATTTCTTTGTGTTTCAACAGGCTAAAAACTGGTAATGTGCCCCTAAAGAACTGTTCCATTTTGAACGGAGCTCCTTTCATAGTAAAATGAAGAGAATCTGGAGGATGCCATTCTGTCCCAGCTGAGTTGAAAAGGGTTTTTTTTCAGAGTTGGTGAGTGGCATTGGAAGTGGAGATGCAGGCCCAGTAAAACATTTTTCATATCATGACAATACTGCAGTACATTCACAGAGAGATATAGAAGAACCTCTGGACCTGCAGCCACAGGGCTGTAAATCTTCTGGAAATGCTAGATGAGCTGCCAGATTTCCCTTTGGAGATCAATGAAGCAATTCCTATTTGTATTACCTGCCTTCAGCCTGGACTCTCTACATACAAAGCTCAAGTTGCTCTCACAGGTACAATTTGGAGTTTTACCAAATTAGCACACTGGCTTTTTATCTCTTACCTCTGAGTCCCTCCAGCGGGTTGTAGCAGCCCTCCTCGTCGCTGGTGAAGAAGCGGTCGCAGTCCAGGAAGTAGGGCCAGGCCATGCGGATGGCGTCGAAGGCATGGCCGCACCTCCTCTGCGCCGCCTCGCAGGTGGAGCGACAGGGCCTCAGCACCTTGTCCTTCTCGCAGCGCGGCGCCAGCACGGAGCAGCCCAGCATCCGCAGCTCGGGGTTGCACTCGCCCCCGAGCAGGGACTCCATCACGCTGAGGAGGAGGTACTCCGGGGCGGCCTCCGCCTCCTCCCGACTCTTGTGGCCCAGCGTGCTCGGGAACATGGTCTGGGTGTAGGACATGTCGTCGCAGTAGGACAGCAACACATCTGTGCATTTGGCTGAGGTGGACGAAAAAAGGACATTCAGATCCACATGGATGTATAGGCGCTCTATCACAGTATTACAGAAAAGCATCTCATCCCCTTGCATGATTTTACAGGTTAAGTTAACGCCACAGAACATAAGTCCAATCATATGTGCTTATAATTAGTTCTTTCTGATCTGGATTTGTACTTTTAGATTATGTCTTTTGTATGAAACTAATTGTTTCTTATGTCTTCTATTTGAATGTGTTTGTCTTTTATGTGAAACTATTTGTCCTGCTGTCTTGGCCATGTCTCTCTTGGGAAAGAGTGAGATTATACTAGTGAAACAAAGGTTAAAAATAATAATAATAATAATCATAATAAAAAGTTACTCAGCTTTGTTGGAAGGGACAAAAAGTAACTAGAAGTCACATAAAGTTGTGCAAAATCACTTTGAGTCACTCAATATAAATTTAGATTAATGTGAGAAAAAAGCAAGACGGTCAGCCTCATGCCTATCTGCGGTTGCCAGATAAGCATGAGAGGGAGCCAAATCTGTGCAGTAACTGACCTTAATATTAACACACCGAGAGCAGAATTGTAAAAGGACTTGTAAAATCGCATGTGAGGCACAAGAGAACAAGAATAAATACTCCACTCCACCAGGTCCCCCTTTAATCTCACTGTGAGGGATCGAGACGCGTGCCGGACGCTTAATCACGAGCCCTTCTGCCGCCGTCTTCAATCATCGGCCTCCCAAATATTTCTATTATCTCTGGAAATTAGAATCTGAATATTTCATAGTGCCATGGATCATCTAAAAATACACACGACGGACGGACGGACGGACGGACCAGTGGCTCCGGGGGCCAGATTCCATTATGGCGACGCCCAGTGTGACTTATGATCTCATTCCTTTTCCTTTTTCTTTTTTTTGTTTCAAAAAACACTGAGTCATCTCTGATTCGCAGGGGTGTAACTGTGCACACACATCGGGGACATTTCTGTGTGAAAGCTTGCGTGTGTTAGCCTTGTGGGGAGAGAGCTGCCTTGCACCGACCCTCTGGACGACAAACAAGAGTTGACACTTCACTGGTAACTTACGTTTTTCTTCCACCGTGGGCTTGCACAGTCCTGCAAGAGACATCAGAGTTAACAGCTGACACTGTGGCAGACACTAGATGGCAGAGTGGTTTCTGGAAAAGCCTCAATGTGGCCTAGAAAACACTGTCTGGTAGACCTCAGGTTGCTACAGCTCCTATAAAACTGTCTACATGTAGTTTGTTTTTTAAACATGAGAAGCGGTCACACAGGTTGAAACGCGTCTCGATCTGTCATGCAAATAATATCTGACAAGACACGAGGCACATGATCCATTCTGACTGTTATCTCTACAGCCTTGAGCTTCTGGAAAGTTACATGCCAGCTGAAAAGTCCAGACAGGGAAAACAGTCTGCACATGAAAATGTTCCACGTGCACTTCGCGCAAACGTGAGATGGAGAGGAGAGGAGAGGAGAGGAGAGGAGAGGAGAGGAGAGGAGAGGAGAGGAGGAAAAGTTTACCTCGGATTCCCGGGTCGCACCTCGGAGGAGCGCACGAAGCGAGGAGCAGCAGCTGCAGCAGCTGCAGCAGCGGCAGCAGCGAGATGCTCATCTTTCCCTGGCTCTTTATATTCCGTTTCGATGTGGCACCTCACACACGCAGCCAGAGGGTGTGTGCGAGCGCCTATGTGTGAGTGTGTGCGCGCGCGCGCGCGTATGTGTGTGTGTGTGTGTCAATTTCCCTCAACTCTGCAGAAGTTTCTCCCCTCAACTCCCCTCGTTATTACACGTATTACGGTCAAATATCAGGTTACAGAGGAAATGGCTCTGGGATGAAGTAGACATGTGCATGAAAATGTGCACGCAGATTTTGACAAATGTGACGCACGCTTAAGGGTATTTAAGGTAAATTGACGCAGATAGATAGACAGACAGACAGACAGACAGACAGACAGACAGACAGACAGACAGACAGACAGACAGGTAGACAGGTAGGTAGACAGGTAGGTAGATAGATAGATAGATAGATAGATAGATAGATAGATAGATAGATAGATAGATAGATAGATAGATAGATAGATAGATAGATAGATAGATACATTTTCCTGCCATAAAAACAATGGTATGATCCATATGCATCAGGAAGTGACAAGTTTTTTGGACAACAGGACACCAAAGACAGGCATATGCCTCCCTTCTTTTCCCTTATTTTGGTCATTTATTTCGTGTTATCATGGTCGTCACACTCGATGACTCAACATCGTCGCATGAAAAAAAGATAGAAAACTATTAATTATGAAGAATATGCTAATTCTGAACCTAGTGCATGCCTGTGCTCTCTCTCTCTCTCTGGCATTCTCTATGTAGAGCAGCAGCCATTTTGTGCAGAAATCACAACCCTGTCACACCCAACCCTGTTGGTTGTTAGCA
Source organism: Karalla daura (assembly GCA_029224185.1). Classification (NCBI taxonomy): domain Eukaryota; kingdom Metazoa; phylum Chordata; class Actinopteri; order Chaetodontiformes; family Leiognathidae; genus Karalla; species Karalla daura. The sequence continues at coordinate 9,306,021 of CM055210.1, read as the reverse complement.
TGCAGTATGAATTTTACTGTCTACTATTTGAAGATTCGGTCACATGTCAATGGCTTCGGTGTTTCCAATGTCAACGGAACTTGTGATGACAATACGTCATGCTCTCTGGGATGTTGTCAAGTGTGCGTTGAGAGCCAGAAAATCTGCGTTTAAACAAGGCCTGAGTGCAGAGAAGACTGTGGGAGCTGCTAAGAAGTCTATCCAGAAAAGATGAACTCTAAGTGCTAAAAAGTCTCCATCTTGCGGAGGAATGATTGTCTAAATTAGAACTTTGATGTCGACAAATGCGTTCCAAGACTGATGATTGCCTTTAACCTTTTTTTTTTTACACACACAGAAAGAAAGTCCTGGAGACAATTATAGGCAGAACACTTTGTCTTGGCTACCTAGATTTTCCATGAAAGCTTGTTTTACTCTTTCGTTTAATTAGAGGATCGTCTCTCCTTCAAGCTGAGCTTCTGTGAATTAGCATAATGGGAGACATGATTATTCATCACGCGGGCACGTAGTGGCAGGACCCCTGGGCTCAGGATTCCTAGAGCGACCACGGCCCCTCCAGCTTTAATGAATGAGTACCAGAGGATTCAGGTGTGGATTCGGGCAAAGCAATACTACAGTATCCTTCCATTCAATCAGGAATATGAATTATGCAGATTATTCCAAAGCCCAGGAATCTGACCAGACACAAGGAGAGAGGACATTTGGTCAGATGTCTCTCCCAGAACTGATATAATTTCTTAAATGAAATTGTCAGCAGTTGATAGAATAATTTAAGAGGAAGATGATGGATCTGTGCAGAGCAGAGTCACATCACACGTAGCTTTAGAACTCCCAAAATAAGGGCAGAAACTATAGAATATTTATCTAGAGTGAAAAAAAAACACATTGCAATAAAGTGTAGCCATTTATTAGGTTGCCAACAATTTTAGCTCTGACTCAATGGATTAGCCAGTGATTATAATTGACACTGATTTAATCCAGAACTGTATTTGTATTTAATATGAATACTCTGTATTTCAATACATTTAATTGTGACATAATCCACTAACTACTGTACATGGAGAATTAGTGGTTAGCAATGTCAACTCACAGCCAGAAGGCCCCAGGTTCAAATCTAGGTACCAAGGGTATTTCTGTGTGGAGTTTTCAAGCCTCTAACTTGCTCTACATTTAGTGTGTGAGTAAATGGTGTGTGTGTGGGTGTGTGTGTGTGCATTGGAATAGTCTCCGGGTGACTACGGCAATACAGTTAAGGTAATGGCTGGATGGATGGATGAGCAGAGTGGATGTATTTATATCTATATTTAATATCAAATCCCTTGGCATGTTCTCCCTCATAGAGCAGCTTGCTTGGCTGTTGGCTCCTTGGATTTAAAGACAGCAGCGCTAATGTCTGTCATTCCTTCAACGTAATAACAGTAATCACAGTCGTCTCTGTGTCTTATGTAAGACATCCACCTCCTCGTCGGCACTGATTTCTCTTGGATCCCCCATTGTTTCACTTCATTGGCTGTCGCCAAACAGGTGTCTGAAGGTGTGGAGGTGTGGACTGGCTCATGCTGAGCCAACTCTGAGCTGCAAAAACAAGTTTAGAGGCTTTTTTTGAAACTGCAACTTGTCAGAAAGAGTGGATGTTGCTGTAAATGTAAAGTGCAGTTATGAGACCGACCGGTCTGGTGTCGGCACAACCTTGAGCTGCTCTAACTGAGACTTTTTTTTTAATTCAGCCAAAGAATATGCAGATTCCCTCACTTACTGATGTAAATAATTACCTTTGGTCTGTATCCATGCATCAAATTAAGCCCAAGTCATTACCGAGTGGGAATAAATCAGCATCGCTAATCTGCGAAAATGATCTTTGTCTCTTTAATTATACTTGGCAATAATGCTGCTGCAGAAGAGATTGTCCATGTGACCCCACACTCATTTTTTATGGCATACATCGTCTGGGATATAATTACGGTCACGAGGCATATGTAAGGAAAACAATGCGATGCAGAAATGGGGTGTGTAGCTGGGAGTGAACAAGGAACCAAAAGAGTTTTATTTTCCTTCAGATGTACCTCTGTCCATCCATTACAAATATCATCTTGGCTTTCGTTTGTCTTTCATCTTCATCTCCGTTATTATCATCGTAAAAGAATAGAAATCCCTTGATTTGTCCGTTAGTGTCCGAGACCTTTGACGGTGCCGCTTGGGTTTGGTTTACAAACTTACAAATTGAACTGACGGGCATTATCTAGATCCAATGATGTTACTGTGAAAACATTAATCTTTTAATCGCTTTATAACTGCCAGCTTTTATTGCACATATCCACTAATAGCTAATCACACTGCCAAAGAACAGCAAGTGGCTTACAGGAGGAGAAATACATGTGCATGAAATACATCCAAAGAAACAGATTTTCTTTTAATAATAAAGCAGCTACTCTGGTTATAAAGTATTGAACGGCTGAAAAAGTCACATGTTCAAATCTGGCACGAACACAAAACGGTGTGTTTAAAGCACTTTGAAAGCCTCCCTATGCTACATCACGTCGCCTCCTCTTTATGTAGACAAAAAAGTTGTTCCTGTACAGTGCAAAATATATAATAACATCATGTAAATATCCATAGAAACATTTTTTTTTCCAGTCAACTGGCAAAACAAAGCACAGTTGTACAAATGCATTTCAGTTAAAAGTGAGCTATCTCTAGTTACATTCAGTTACAAACTCACACCGTAAAACACAAGTCGGACGATGCTCTGGGCTTTCCTCACTGCCAACAAATCCCATGAAAGGACCGAAACCCAATAATGAAGTGACCCTGCTTGTGTAGCTACTGATCTCAATCTTCAAATAAGCTCAATCCCATCACGGCCGCCTCCCCGCCGCTTTGATTCACCGGGGATCGGGTGGATTTGATTAAATGAGACGAGCATGGAAAAGCTGCCGGTGCGCCTGGCGTCCACATAAACCAAATTGCTTCCTTAAAAACTGTTAAAAGCACACCAGTGAGCCGCACTTTCCTTCGGGGTAAAAATGTTACCTCATCCACCATAAAGCAGGAGATAAACACGCTCTATCGCCGCGGTGAGTGTGTGTTCACCACTCGCACCAAAAGTGAATTAATCTGTGCCCGAAAATAGTCCCCAACACTTCTCCAGGCTCGCCTCCAACTGCAAGGCCCTTCGGGGAGTCGTTAAAATTTAGATTTTTAGATTCACATCTTTGGGGAATTTCATTGCCTTGTAGTGTCAGTGCACGCACAGTCTGATATCACTGTGTAAATGTTGTCCCTGGATCAGCTCGTTGCCCGGGGTCAACACCGTGACGAACCAACCAGCAGCGCTTCACATGTGCTGACAAAAGCCCATAATAAACACATACTTTCTTAGTTTCTAAGAATACATTTGTGGCATGGAAATTACTAAATATATATTTATCTCTACTCGGTGTACTTCCTATGTATGAAAAATAGATTTTTTTTTGTCTTTATGGGTAGTTATCCATACATATGAATGGCTGCTTATTGGTTGATTATAATGTAAATCCTGGGAGCAACAAGTAATAACATTACTTTTATTTATACCTTTCCACCTTTATGTCTACTGTCTACTACTCATAAAGAAGGCCAAAGAAGGCATTCCTGATAAAACCAATGGTCCATAGCTTCTGTATTAACACTGCTATCTTTGAATCTTATTTTGAGGGTCATGTAGTAATCTTCAGTCATCAATTAAAAAAAAACTTATTTAGAGTTGGTGGGCTCAGAGTGGCCGTGTTGACAGATGCACTGGCACATTGTTTTCCTGGTCCACAGTAGTTTAGTTTTCACTTAACTTAACAAGAAAGACCTGGGTTTGACCACCCGGGGCCACTTGGCTGGGTGGGTTCTCCAAACTGTATGTCATGGGTTCCCTCCTCCTACAGTCTAAAAACATGCATGTTTTGGTCAATTGGATTCATGGATGGGTCTTTTCACTGCACTTGTTGGCAATCCCAAAAAACCCAGAATATCACCAAACCTATCATTTAACATCATGGTGTACATGTTTAACTGCCTTTGGCTCCTGTCACTATAGTAGCTCTGAGAGAATTGGACAAAGTGCATCAATATTCAGTGACTGACATGACTCCGCAAAGTAGTCTAACATGGTCAATACAGAACATGGCAATAATGTGCAGCGGTTGGTTCTCTCCACACCTACGAGTACATCCATCCACCGAAAGGTAAATTATCCAGAAGCAGGGAGCAGTGAAGTCCTCTCCCTCGTTTCACGGTCCTCACTCCCAGCTCCTCTTGACCATCGGGGCTTCGCGTTTTGTGACAAAGGTCACTGCGTGTGGATTTGTCCGAATCGTTACAAAGTGGTTGGTACACTACAAAAGGCCACTTTACAACACGTCTCTTAGAGAGAACAAAAAAAGAAGAAGAAGAAGAGGTCGTCCTCTAGCAGTGTGCACCTCCACCTCTTCAGATGAATCTGTACCCTCATTCGATGAGATTGGTTTGTCAGCTGTGTGTGTGGTTTGTTTTGTTTTTTTGTTTTTTTTTTCGCCATCTTTGATGAATCACAGATCCCCTGTTTACCGTCTGAGGTCCCCCCTGTCCTCCCCCGTCTGTCTTTCCCTTCACTCGTTCATCCTCCCACTCACCTCTGTCTTTTCATTCTTCGCCGCCCACCATCTTCCTCATGTTATGTTACCCCTCCCGCCCACAGTCTGTCCCCTCTACCGTCTCTTTCTCTTCCTAACAATATCCTGTCTTCCCTGCCTCCCTCCAACACCCCTCCCCCTCCCCCAACCCCCCCGCCCGCCCACCTTTCTCCAAGAGGCAACCTTTATTTTTGGCTCGTGGCGTGCGCGGCTGTCACGTCCGTGCGCTCCGCCATTAGCTGATCCTCTGGAGGCAGTAGTCGTTCTCCGTGTCTAAGGAGCTGTTGTGGCCAGACGAGGGGTACAGGTCACGGCGCAGCAGCCGGTTGACGACAGTAACCAGGACTTTCTTGTACTGCTGACGCAGGAGGGAGTAGGCGAAGGGGTCGGACGCAGCCTTGCTGTACGTCAGGCACTTGCTGATGATTCCCCAGTGACGGTTGATGTCCACGAAGGGTAGAAGCTCGGCCAACCTGAAGGAACAGCAGAGACACGAGTGAATGAGCTGCATTCTTCTACATGCATTTCTTTTTTAAAGGGCCAGTCTGTTCTCAGCTCAAGATGTATGTCTTTGTTCACATCTACATTTTGGATATTAAACAATTTGCATAAACCGTCCCCCAGGCAACAGTTTGGGGAAGTTTCCATTGTAATGTCACTGTTCACGCTCCCAGTCTTCCTCACTGTCTGATTCCTCCTCTGATTCTGGCTCAAGCGTGCGAGGCTGGCCGTAGCTGTAGCTGTGGCGTTCCAAGTTCCACTTAGTTGGAAAAACTCTCTAAGCTCCATTGTTTAGTGAGGAACGCAAAGTCACGTCATCCTTCATGTGAGTTCCAGGCAAGACAGCCAATCGGTGTCAAGCATCAAAACGGTGCCAGAGGAGAGCAGAAAAGGCCCATAACATTCCCAGACTTTACAAAGGAATGTAAAGGGGCGGGTAAAATAGGCATCTCTTATTAAATCAGTGCTCAATAACAGCCTAGAACGAGGTTAAATACTCCATCTAACCATTCCTTTAAAAGAAGATGCCACTGAGTTATTGTCAGCAGTTATATTGTCTGTCTTTGAATGACTTCTTATAGAAAAGCATACGAGGTCTTGTTGACAAATCTCTGTGCATGTGCACAAAGGTGCGTACAGTAGCAGCAGTGTTGAAGCTGTTGTTTTAAATTGGTGATAAATAATGAGTCGGTACGGTTTTGCTTGTGTGGCTGGTGATGACATTTAGATTTTATTCAACACAACTGTGAAAATCATTGATCTTCTCCCCCTGTAAACTGGAAATGTTTTGTTTGCCCTGCCGTGCAGAGGATCCAACACACACACATGAAAAGAAATCAAAACGACTGAGCAAAACAGTGTCAAAACAGTGTCACTTCCTTTGTCTTAATGAAGTGCAAAGGATGAATTGCTTCTTTTATTATTATGATTTATTTCTTTTTTTCTCCGGTAACCGGGGAGACTTCCTTTGGAGTCATCACATTGTGACACGGGGGGGAGAGAAATAAAATCACGACACAGAAAAACAGCAGCTGCGCCGTTTTTGTCAGCAGGGAACAACTCGAACCTGACAACGTCTGGAGCCTTATGATCATCGGCTGACAAGGAGTGCGGGGAGGTTTTGACGTCTGCTTAGAGACGGGCGCTTCAAAATCTGCCACGGAGCGTTGGAGAAAAGGCGACCGCCATGATGTAAATATTGAGGCGGAGAGTGTTTGTGAAACTGTTGGCACAGCAGAGGGGGGTCTTCACCTCCGTTCACACTTTCCTTCTGCTAATGAAGTTGAAGTTACGTAACGCAAATGTCACTGAGGCAGGAGGTTATCGCAGCGCGTGAAGGATATTACACTTAAGTGTGAGTAAATTATGCGCGCGGGGAAACAAACTAGCAGAAACGAGAGCTGCGGGTATTGTAATTGGGTATTCACCTGCCGCAGACAAAGCAGTGGATAAATCCTGGTCAAGAGGTTACTCCACTGTTCCCAGTTAATCCCTCTTCCCTCTCATATGTCAGGCAGAGAATACAGCGACAGAAATAGACCTGAATCATTTGCGCTCACTTCGCCGGGAGATCACATTTACATTTACATTTAGTTGTTCGGCGGATGCTTTTATCCAAAGTGACTTACATAGGAGGCAACACGAGGTCTGCGTGGGCTTTTCTTTCTCCCACAGGCCCAACACATGCATGTTTAGGTTGATTGGAGGCTCTGAATTGCCTCTAGGGGTGAATGTGAGAACGAATGAACAGTGTGTGTGTGTGTGTGTGTGTGTGTGTGTTTGTGTGTGTGTGATGTGAGCTGGACCCCTGGGCACTAAGCACGTGAGATGATGGACCTGCTCCTCACATCACTAAAGGAGGAACCGACCTAGAAGCATTATCAGGAGCCCAAAAAGCAGGTGGTGTAAGGATGACAAAGTGTTGATTTAGCAACTGTGGCTCTTGGTCGAGATAGTGAACCTCAAGCTGTCCACTGAGAAGAGCAGGACAAGCCTTTTGGGGCCCTAAGTAGAATTTGTTTTGACAATTACCATATGTCCTGATTTGTTACATTCCACAACTGCTATATTTGTCAGTTTCTCTACTTTCCGATGGTTCCTGAACGCCCCACGTGGTTTGGGTGGGTGGCACCTGGGGTGCCACACAAATGTGAGACTGTTATATAACACTATAAATTGAATCAATACAGCTGTCCTAAATATATTTAATGCATTAAACAGTAGGAGACTCTAGTGGCCAGGGGGCCCCAAGCAGCCGCTTAGTTCGCTATGCTTTGGGCCGGCTCCACCCCTGACCATCGGGGCAAAAACGTGCAGGCATAAAAAAAAGTGCTGCAAAAGCACTTTGTTTGCTCATGAGAACTCGTAAAGCACTTAATAAGAACCAGTCCATTTATCACTTACCATGATAGCCCCAACATACCCACTAGGATTGTGGTAATTGTTTTTGAAGTGGGTTTTTTTTTTATCGATCAATCAGTTGTTTGGAAAAATAAACCTTGAAAAGGTTTAACTCTACAAATGTATGACTTGATTTGAGCATTAAACATATTTCATTTAATTTATAAGACTGGGGAGCAGTTTGAATCCTTGTTTTCTCCACATAGCCTGCCACAGTTTTCCCCACAGTCCAAAAACATGCATGTTTATAAATGAGTGGAGCCACTAGGTGTGTCTGTGTATGTGTATGGACTAGAGACCTATCCAGGGTGGATTCCCTGGCCTTTACACTATGTGATCTGCAGATATGTTACAGGATGCATCGTGTCAGTTCTTATTCTATTGTAACTGTCTGTATGCCTGGGGACAAATGAAGTTCTTGGAATTGGATTGGACTGAATTGGCTGCAGTTATGTGTTGGCAGAGCCACCTGTTTACAGGGTGATGCAGGTGACTGGTGATGTTCAGAGGAACCAGAATAGCTCGAATCACAATCCAGGGGGGGGGACTGTGGCTGTGCTCCTCAGGCTGCTGTGACAGAGACAGATGCGTCTTACGTCTCTAATGAGTAAGGACGCAGAAATGAGGTTACCTGCTCTATCTCTCTCTCTCTCACTCTCAGGCTGGTGTTTTCAGCCTATTAGGCGGAGTTGCTGATGCTGTGTTGTTGCATGAGGGCTCATCTTTCTTTTAAAGGTGTTGTTGTTGTTGGGGAGGACTAACTTAGACTTACCTTGTGATTACGTAAGGAGCGAAGCAGATGATGAATGAGCCGATGAAGATGCTGATCTTTTTCGTGGCTCTCTGCTTTCTCCTCTTCTGCTCAGATAAGCATCTTTGTTTGACACTGAAAACAGAAAACAGAAAGACTTCTAGTCTCTGATAGATGTAGGTTAGAAGACGATGGACAGATGGACAGACAGGTGAATTTAAATTCTTTATAGATAGAGTAAAGATTACAACTAAAAGACTATTAGTTTCTGATAGATAGATAGATAGATAGATAGATAGATAGATAGATAGATAGATAGATAGATAGATAGATAGATAGATAGATAGATAGATAGATAGATAGATAGATAGATAGATAGATAGATAGATAGATAGATAGATAGATAGATAGATAGATAGATAGATAGATAGATAAATGGTTAGGGAAGGAGAAAAATAAAGAAAGGGAAGTGAGATAGTGGGATGGATTTATGGGCAGATTGATGGACGGAGGGAAAGACACAGACAAAAGATGGATGGATGAATGGATGGATGGATGCCTGGATGGATGGATGGATGGATGGATGGATGATGGACCGACCCACAGAAAAATGGATACATCAAAAGAAAGAAAGGATAGATAGATAGATGGATAGATAGATAGATAGATAGATAGATAGATAGATAGATAGATAGATAGATAGACAGACAGACAGACAGACAGACAGACAGACAGACAGACAGACAGACAGACAGACAGATAGATAGATAGATAGATAGATAGATAGATAGATAGATAGATAGATAGATAGATAGATAGAGAGAGAGAGAGAGAGAGAGAGAGAGAGAGAGAGAGAGAGAGAGAGAGAGAGAGAAAGGATGGATGGATGGATGGATGCATGGATGGACGGACGGATGGATGGTAGAAAAAACTGATAGATCTCTTATTGTCTTACTCTTTATGGATGATGAATGCATTCATGCCTAAAACACTATTTTGACGACTACATACTTTTAGCCATTAGATATTTACCCCCCCCCCCCCCCCAAACTTTGAAACAAAGTGAAAAAAAAACCCAAAACTGTGATCAAACTGGTCGGGAGCCATACCTGGGGTGTATGTCCACCAGCAGGAAGAGCGTCTGCATGGTGATGATGTCGATCCTCTTGCAGTGGAAGCGGGCCACCTTGAGCACCTTCAGGTAGGTGAAGCACAGGATGAGCAGCGACAGCACGAAGCTGGTGGCGTGGAACACCACGGTGAAGACGGAGAAGCGGACCCGGTCCCCGCCCGCCCTGCTGGGCTGCAGGGTGCACGACGCGTACACGTCGCTGTAGTCCAGCCAGGAGAAGATGAGCGCCGTGAGCGAGAAGGTGAACGAGTGCAGCCACGAGTACACCACCATGGTCAGCGCGTCCCGGTAGCGCATCTTGGTGGAGTAGCTGAGCGGGAAGACCACCGCTATCCAGCGGTCTATGCTCAGGGCCGCCATGCTCAGCATGGTGTTGGCCGTCAAGAAGGTCTCCAAGAAGCTGACCGTGCGGCACACGCAGTCCGAGAAGGGCTGCTGCCTGCGCACCAGCCCCAGCAGCGTGGACGGCATGTTGAGCACCGTGATGAGGATGTTGCAGAAGGACAGGTTCATGGTGAACACCCCGGGCACCTGCCGGCGGATCTCGGTGCTGTGCACGAAGCATAGCAGGACCAGGAGGTTGGAGAGCAGGGAGACCACGGCCACCACCACAATGAACAAGGCGAGGAGGATCTCGGCACAGTCCATGGTGGTGTCCCCCCTTGTTGTTGTTGTTTTTGTGTTCTCCCTCAGGTCGTTTGTGAGTCAACCATGGTCGTGGCTCATGTCTCCAGTAGTTTCAACTCCAGTTGAAAATAAAAACGCGTCCTCAGAAGAAGTCCGAGGGCTCAGGGTTCAGATTCCACTTTTCAGCCAAAAAAGCCACAATTCGGTCATTCTGCAACAAGCTGCCGGGGCTCCGTCCATTTTAGCTGTCTTTTCCTTTTAAAGCGAGCTAAACTCTGCGATAGATGTCTGAATGTATCAGAGGATTTAGTATAAACATCGAGCGCAATAGATCCCTGCGCGTCTGTGCGCCTCCGCAGTCCTCTCCAGAGCTCCGTGCGCGCTGTCCAGCGTGCTGAACCAGGACCCCTCCATCTCTCTCTCTCTCTCTCTCTCTCTCTCTATTTGTCTCCCTCCCCCTCCCTTTCTCTCTCCCCCTTCCCACTCTCTCTCTCTCTTCCGAGGCAAACCTCGCCGGATGTAAAAAAAAATCACCTCAGTTTTCTACCATCTGTGACTACAATTCAGGTAAAATAAGTTGTGAATGTAAAATTGTAAAAAAATATACGTAATATGTTAAATAACATACACTTAGTAAACATTTTAAACATAAAAACATATCTAAACATAAATATAACACTTTTCAACTTATCCAGTTAAAAGCATCTTCTAGCTTCAAAATGTAAAGGAGTCTCATACCTGGACCAGATGTTTGACTCAGACTCTTGAGATATGGAGGAAATTGTCAAACTAATCATTTTCCTTTGCCAAACAGGAAAAGTTTTGAGTTCCACTCAGGAGAGGTTCAGACCTATCATCTTTACCTGCCTGGTTGCCTGCCTGGTAACACACCTGGACAACATAGCTCCAAGGACTTAAGTCATGGAAACTGGGAAACTGGCCTTGTTTTATATAAGGTTTCACCTCTGAGGCCTTCTTTGATGAGAGGGTAAACAGGTCCATGAATGTTGATAAATATATTGAGAGAAAGTGTTAAAACTCCTACTACTTTGTGCTGCCATTATATATATCTATCTATATAATCTATATATAGAAATTAGGTGGCAAAAATGTTCTATTATCACAATTCCGAGCGTTTTGTTGTGCTTGTCTTTGTGCCAATCTTCAGTGCAAAACGACTCTAGAGGCATTGACCCCTTCCTTCCGCTATAAGTTATTCAGAGGCGCGTGCTTCGCATTGATCACGCCTCGTAAGGACAATCGATGCAGACCTGGATTTTCGCCGTGACCGGCGTGGCACCAGGTGCTACCCGCACGCCTGACAGGCACTGGGGCAAATAGATCCTCTTCCCGAAATGAATTATTCATACCTTCGGCACGGCTACTGTGGATTCACTCATGATTTGGATGCAAAGATACACAAAACATTGACAGTAAAAAAAAGAAAAAAGGCAGCAGCTCTCAGACTCTGATCCCATGGTCGATTTCAACACCTGGATAATGTTATTTCACTGGGTTGAGGTGAAGTCTATCTACGTCTGGTTCTACTTCTTCTTGTTTTGACAGTGTTTGGTTATTTTGTTTGGCGTGCAAGCAACTGGTCCATCGATAAAATTGACATCCCACATTTCCACCACCTAATCCCCCCCCCCCACCTCCATCCTCCCCATCCCCTCATCCCTGGATGGCATACAAACAGAACGTGCCCCTGGAAGGAAAATGTTTCACCTCTCCGGTTTCCATGAGGCAAATAGAAATCAACCCGTTAGTGCAGATTAAAGGATCTCCTTGCAGTGGAAATTTAAAGTAGCGTCCGTGTACTGTACAATCTTGTACAAACTGGCCTCGCTGTGTCTGCGTTTCCTCAGGACGAGCCTTGGAGACATACACAGAGGGAGCAGGTCCAGCAGATCAGTTGCACCTGTTGCATTTTGTACAGTACAACAGGTGCATTTTCTTCCCTATAGATTCTGCCACACACAGGGAAAGGGCAGCAGGTTGCAATCTGCAGATTGGATAACCCAACGCTGGCCTCTCTAAGCGATTTCTGAACATAAATCCCTCTAAGGAATGTATACACTACATCTGATTTAGTCATTATTAATACAAGTGTAAACCACGAGTAAATATACACATTTTCTCTCTCACTAGCACTGCCTTATGTAAGCCGTTGTATATTCTACCAATCCCTGTCTTGCAAACCATTTTGTCAGTACCGATGATGAATATAGACCACCGGTTCATAAAGATTTTTATACAATAACAGTGTCTCAGTTCAGCTGCAAACACTGCTAAAGGAAACCGGTGGAAGTGCAACACACCCTCCATTACACACCCTCAGTTCTAGCTTGACTTTGTTGACCCAGCAAAATATGTAAGGCAGGTCTAAAAACGTCATTACATCGCCATTGACGTAAAAGTTCAAATATGTTGGAAGTTTATAAGCAGGAATTGTGAACAGAGACATAATATGATGTTAAATACAAGTTTGACTATCTGCATTCAGGTACATTGTATATGAAGGGCTGAAGTCTCCAGTGAAATTACAGTCAATGCTCTCCTGGTTCTTTTTCAATATAGAGATAGATAGAGATAGAGATAGGGATACTTTATTGATCCCGCAGGAAACTAATAATTGAGTCTACCTCTGATTCTGGCTCAAACACACTGTATACATACATGTATGTTAGCAATGCTCCCTGCTTTGCTCCATTTAGGGTCCAGTTTGGGAAAAAGTTGTGCGTCCATTTTGTTTAGCAATTAACGTAAAAAGAAAATGAATTCATTCGTTTGAGTGGCAGCCAATCAGAGTGAAGCCCGCCTGATCGGAAACAGGTCCGTGCAGAATCAGACGGTAATGTCCCCACATCTAAAATATGACCGTAAAAGTGCTTGTACATATCATCCGAGGTATTTCTGATGAAACCAATGTTCTCCTGCGAGCAGCAGACACAGGCCATTGATAAATACTCCACTCAACCTTTCCAGCTATAAGAGGTTACAAGAGGTCAAGCTCCACATCCTGTATTTTTATCAGTTTCTTACTGGAATCTACGTCCGTCAGGTGCGTCACGAAAAAAAAGAAAACCAGCCAATCGCTGTTTTACTATTAACTCAGAGCATTTAGCCCTGCATGCGTGCGCTCCATGCATACCGGAGCGACACGCTGTACCCAGCAGCAGAAGAGCACTTCAGAAATGTTTGTGCTCGTTTCTGAGTCATGCCCAATTCTGGAGAAGCTTGTGTAGACAGTGACTCACCGGGGTCAGACACAGCCTGCAGGGGTTTTGTATATCTTTATACTTTTCTTCTTCTTCTTCTTCTTCCTCGTTCATTCGCTTCGTACCCCCACTTGTTACGAGGCTCGCGCCTAAATCCCCGCACCCGCCAATTAGGCGCACTGTTTTTATTTATTTAGGAGCCGTGTCGGAGAATCCGCTCTGCTCGGAGCTGCCTGCCGCCCGCGACTCGGGGCGGTGATGGCTGGATATCTAAAGTAATTAGCCGAGCCGTTATTAAATGCAGTTTAGGGAAACCCCGAGGCGGACTATCTACGAAGCGACTCTTTAAAAGAATCATAATCACGCGGGGGCTGATGAAAGGCCTCCTTGCGCTTTTTCTATCAGTAATGAAGCCACTGAAGCGCCGTGCCAGCGTGCGCACGTGCACGTGTGTGCGTGTGCGCACGTGTGCATGTGTGTGTGTGTGTGTGTGTGTGTGTGTGTGTGCGCGAGGGAGTCAGAAAGTCATGGAGACAAAGCAGCAGCGGGTGATGTCAGTCGCCTACAAACAAGTGATCAAATGCCTGGGAGAAAGCTACAGCTGGGCTCCTGGGGGAAAAGTGCAAAGCTATTTATAGGCCTGATGGGGTGTCACCTCCAATATAACTCCTCAGCGCCGGTGTATTACCTAACCCGGGGCTTCAGAGCTCAGCGCCGAGCACGGCTACAGAGCCCACAAATGAGATTGCTTTTTAGAGGACGCTTTTATGCGCGTTGAGTAATCAGCCGCTGCAGTTTTTTTAGGTGTCCTCTTCCTCCTCCTCCTCCTCCAGAAAAATAAATAAATAAATGAATAAAAGGCTGTGAGGGCCCGAGCAAAATTCAGTCAAACCGCTGCTGGAAACGCGTGGTGATCTCGTCCCTGTTCCCGCCTGCACCAGCATCAATGAATGAAAGCGGAGCTGTGGGCTAGCAGGACGGGAGGGGGGATTATTTACAGGCTACGTCTGAGAAGGGTGAGACTATGAGTAGGTTTGGACAGACACAGCATGGTCTTACTGTATTCAGCCGTTCTCCCACGTCCTCAGGTGATCACAAGAAAAGTTTTAGGACCAGTTTGACCTTGGTTTGAGATGCACAGCAGGTCCAAAAACATCATCAATATTATAAATCTTGTAGACTGAAATGCATTAGAAAGTTAGAAATTTCAACACAATGTGACGAAATATGAGTGCAGTTGCTAAGTTGCATTGTTTAGCAGGGAACGTAAAGTCACGTGCTCATTTATTTGAGGGGCAGGTAAGGCGGCCAATGGGCTCAAAGGTCTGTGCCAAAATGTGTAATGTAATGCTGTAATACACCAAAGAATATGATAGTATAATAGCATCTGATGGATTTCTCATTAGACCAATGTTCCATAGCTTCAATGCTAGCGCCAAAGAACAAGGACAAACTCTCCATTTAGCAATCTAAGGTCCACATTAAAGATAATGAGCTGGCACTCAAGCTGAGACTTCGAGCATCGTCCCTTCAGACAAATATTTAGATTTTTATGTTGCTCACAAAGAAAAAGGCTAATATTTCCTGGGTCTCTGCTTCTCAAAGATGGCGATCTGCTGTTTCTCTAAGTTTCTATGCCTGCAAACAGAACATTTGATTCTCTGACGTCTTTCAGTCCTGCTGGATTAATCATGGGGAGAATAGTCGTTCGCAGCCCCGCTTATCTAAGAGGAGATGATGGAAAAACAGGCTAATATTAGTCAGCTCACATTATTGAAACGAAACGAATGAAAAGCGGCGTGCGGTTCATAAATGCTGCAGAGGAAACACGACGGACGGACGGAGGGTGGGTCGTGCTGTCGCAGAAAGAGCCGGACTTGAAAAGAGCTCGCTGAGAGCAGAATGGATCTTTGTGGGCTCCTCTCGACCTGTGCCTCGGAGCGGACGCCCGCTCTGAAAGCCTTTCCGCTTTTTCCCATTCCGACCAGTGATCTTACGTAACCGACCTTCCTTCAGTCCCGCATCCCCATCACCTCCGAGCAGCAGGAGGAGTGTGATCTCGGGCATAGTGATCGAATCCCCTCGGGGGCTCTGCGGGCACCTGGAGTGCCACTCGGAGCTTGTACCTGCACTCGCACCTTTTTTTTTTTCAACCTCTCCTTAACCAGGTCCAGAGAGCTCACAGCAGTGCCGGAGGTCACTCAGGGAGGGAGGGAAGGAAGGAAGGGAGGAAGGAAGGAGGAGAGAGAGAGAGGGAGGATCTCAGGTCATGCATTAGGTAACTTGGCGTTCGGTATGTCTTGTGTCTGAGTCACGGCGCAAGATACACTCATGAGTAACATGATGCCTTGAGACAGCTCAGTGGAATAAAGGCTCTTAAGTAGTGCAGGGATCATCTGGTATTCAACCACCACGTCTCTCGCAGTTAGTCTGCATTTTTTCTGTTCTTTCTTTATTGTGTGCCCTTCGTTTTCTGGAATACGACAAATTGGTTTAGAAAAATATCGCCAGGTTAAATGTACTTATATAATCCAGCAATGTAAGCAATTATTTACCCATATTTGAGCAAACTTGATCCAGTCTCATGGTAACTGGAGTGATACAGCTATGGAGTGTGCGCACATTCACTTATCTACCAAAACATGGATGCAAAAGGCAAAAAAGGCAGTACAGTCGACATTATATGAGTATAATGTCGACTGTACTGTCTTTTTACATTGCATTTAATCTCTGTTTGGATTGGTTCCATTTCACATCTGAAATGTGTGCACGAATAAAGATGTGATGATGTTTTAGGACCTGCAATGACGTGGTTTTCATTCTAGGTACCCCTTAATCTCTGTTTTTGTTATCTTACATGGCAATTTATGCTACATTGAAAAATCTGCATTGAGAATATGTGGAGAAACTGGAACAAAACTCTGGGTATGTGTTCTGATCACATGCAGTACATATAGGGAAAGTTAAAGTATAGTCAATAACACTAACAGTGTTCTGGTCGGTTCTAGTCAAAGTCGATTTGCGAGCAATAAAAACATATGAAACAACTCCAGCTTCCTTTTTTAAGTCTTCATTGATTGTTTCTGTCTCCCACGAGACCTTAGAAAACACCACCACCGAGTCGTGTTTGTCTAGACCTTTTTCCTGCTTGATGAAACATGACGCAGTTCAGATGATAACAAATAGTGCCCGGACGTGTTATGTCTGTGATTATCAGGTTCGAGCAAGTGTCGGCATACGCACGAAACGGATTTAATTATGGACTCTCTGGGAAAGCGAGTTATCAGTTTCTTCAGTCTCTTCATGACGCCTCGGAAAATGATCTCCAACAAATGCACCCGCGTGTGTGGTCCTAATTCGGCGCAGCCTCCATCAGCTCGTCTCTCTCCCTCTCTCTCCCCCTCTCTCTCTCTCTCTCTCTCTCTCTCTCTCTCTTTCAGACGCCTCCAGGTGCTCACATAAATAGCTTAGTCAGTCTGCAGGTTTGCGAACACGTGCTCCCTTTATGCTCGCGCTGAGCACGGTTCAAAGTGAAATGTGAACCGCGCTCCAAAGAAAGTCAACAATAGCTCGTATTTTTAGGCCTCGATTTTTCTGCACAGTCAAGCAGCGACGTCACGCGCCCAGCAGACGTTTTTTTGGGCCTTCGGAAGGTTATTGAGGACGTCGTGCTCTACATCGCGTCCAAGTCCCCGCTCGGTCGATCAATAGCTTCTGTTGTCTCGTTTAAAAATTAACACGTGGCGATCAGGTATTTCCAATCAGATTGATCTCCAAGATCAATCCCAGTCAGGCTGAGAGTTTTCGCTTCTGACCATTTTTTTCTATATTTCTAGGAGAGGATCTCGTCCTGATGTATCGCTGTATCTTTTGGTTCCATTGTGTGTGCTAAGCTAATTCAGATGTTTTTCCGTGGGTCCCCCATTAAAAGCACATCTCGGCGGATGGAAAAATACAGTAACGCACATCTGCATCCGCAGGACCAATTATTTGTCCACGCTGACCATATGTCAGCTCGTATTGAGTCGGTGTACGGATGGAGATACGAACGGGGTTAGAAAGGAGGTCAGGAGCCATTAACCTTTAAAGTGTGCTGTGCTCGGAGTCATACTCCACTGATCCATCACGGACAAATCAATATTTGATCTCAAGGTTAGTGATACTTAGAGGAAAAAAGAAACAACAGTCTTCAGCAGTAACTAATCCCTCTCATACATAAGCCCGACCTGGGGAAACGCATCATATGGTGCTCAATCGTCTTTCCAGAAATGGACGTTATTAGGAGTTCCCGCCATGTTGCTGAGCTAGTTATTGTTATCCCATGATGCCTTCCTTCTTGTAGGGTTTTGTTCCAGGGTACTGTAGAACACGTGCACATGCATTGACCAGTTTCAGGCAAATTATGGCGTTTACACACAGAAGAAAATCAGTTTCCAGCTGCATTTTCTGAGAAGTCCAGTATTAGTCAGACTAACATGTTCATATGTACTTTAGTTGGTCAGTCACAGATGGATCAAGACAAGCAAACGTACTGTACTTCTGATCGTAAAATCCACCTTTTCTCTCTGGGTTTTTAGCTCAGTATAGGACTTTGGTCCTGCTTTCATTGTTTGTACTGTCTTCATTGTTTTATTGCTCTATTTTTGGTTCTATTTTAGGGTCACGGCGTGTTCTTTTAATTCGTATGTGATGTACAGCACTCTGTGTCAACAGAGGTTGTTTTATTATTATTGCTATTGTATTGAGTGTATCACTGGGGGGGAGGGGAGGGGGGGGTCATCACAGGACACACGTCATTCACTCTCGCATTCGCACCTATGGACATTTTAGAGTCTCTAATCCACCTAAACATGGCCTGTTTTTGGATAATGGAAGGAGTACCAGGAGTACCAGCTGGGATTTGAACCGGTGGGGCCCACTTGCACCAACATCTCGCCTATGCAGATATTCTCTGTTCCTCTCCTCTCCTCTCCTCTCCTCTCCTCTCCGCTCTGCGGCGTGTTTATGGCGGCTGTATTTCACCCGCAGCCGGCGAGGAGAGAAAAGACGTGGGCCCGTCGTGAATGACAGCTCAGGATTTTGTTTACAGGGTTAGTAGTGGTGTGACAGATGGGCCTCCTCCACACTGCTCACTGTATGACAACATACGTGGAGCACCACACACACACACACGCACGCACACACACACACACACACACACACACACACACACACACACACACCACTGAGCTCAAACATCTGCCACAGCCGAAACGAGACAAACGGCAACGACGAATATAACATGAAAACCTGTCGATCCTCTTGATGCCTCCCATCAGTCTCCTCATTGTTATTTCCATACATTGACTTGACAGCTCTCGATGCGACTCATCCTGTCCTTACTCCGAATGTTACCCTGCTCAGCATCCCACATCGTCGGCTCGCATGAACTTGAGCCGGGTTCAGACTGTCATCAAATGGGTATTAAGTTCTAAAACCAATCCGATATAAAGATTTATACCTCGGCGACTACACCGCACGGTCGGTCTCATATTTCAAGATGCCTCACACAGCCGATCGTCTATATGCTGATGATATAACCACATGAAATGCATTATAGTCTATGGCAGCCCCAGCACTCCGGGACTGTGTGGAGTGAAAACATTACTCGTAATTTAAGATATCAGTGTGGTGCATTGATCCTGTGTCCATAAGATAACATAAAAGCATGCACAACCTAACTAGGTTAAATGCTGTAATGCATTTAATTCCACAGAGAAGTCAAGTCAGAACAATAATCCCTTAGTTAGTTGTGTCTATAATATTCTACTTTTATTATTTATATTTGACATTTATGTGTGTACAGATATTTCCCCCTCCTACTTAAATACTTGTTTTATTCATTCTATTTTATTTGGGGTTTTTAAGTTCATTTTAAGTTCAATTTTTTTAAGTTTGTCCTATCTTGTCTCGTCTTATACAACTCATATCTTTACAGCAGAGCTGTACACACAGCACACGTTCAAGCTGTCAAATGCAGAACGTACGCATGTTATGAAGACATGTACCATCATTTATGGGTTACATGAAGGTTGTTCATTATATCTTTTATAACTCTATACATTGCAAGTTGCAGATGTGAAAACGCACTTTAGTCCACCGCTTTTATTTCATAATCCGCTGAAGCCGAACACCGAGGTCAAACTTTTCATTTAATTTTTAAATTACACAACAAAGCCGCTCCTCACAAAAACGAGGTCGAAACAAAAAAAAAAAAACGACCACGTCCTTGAAACATTCTTCCTGGAAGACACACACGCAGACATCTGATATTCGATGTTGTTGTGGAGAATCGAGGCTTGGCAAACAAAGAGGGGAGAGCGTGAAGCAGCTTCCACGGGCACTGTGCAGCTGCCACAGGTGAAGCAGGAAGACTTGTGATGAGTCACGTTCCCATAGCAACAGCCCGGACTGGGGGAAAGTTATCGCACCATCTCTGCCAGCACATGCTCTCGAGGTGGATGTAAATATCATTTACATGTGTGTGTGTGTGTGTGTGTGTGTGTGTGTGTGTGTGTGGGGAGGTAGTGGTTGTTACTGCCTGTATGTGGAGATTACCAACAGGCCGTTTGTTTCTTTAATTACACATGAAAAGAAGCGTGGAGGACATCATGTTCCCTTTATGGTGTCAACTGTGCAACAATGTTTTTTTTTTTTTTTTACATGCTGCTGACTACACATGCGACGCTCCTTCCTTTATCTCTCCCGCCGCCGAATGGTCTCTCCCAGCCTCAGACGGCCCCTGTTTTCATGGAAGCCCTGCAAACAGAGGAGTGGTTTGGTCCGCTGCAGGTGTCCGAAGCTCTGTCAAACCCTTCGCTTTGTTCACAATGAGCCCTCTTTTATCTGCAGACCTAAAGGAGTGGATGGAGAGATAGCAGGGGTTGAGGAGGAAGCATAAATAGATTGCTTTGACCCAATGAGGACAGACCACATAAAGCCACATTTGAAAGGACTCCTTTAGTGTTTTATTAATGACCCAGTGGGCGATGGCCGGTCCATTTATTGATTTCTTCGTCAATCCTTTCACACAGTCAAAGACTTATTTTATGAAGCTTTGGGTGCAGACTGTCATCAGACTGGGCACTGAGCTCGAAAAACAATCCCATATGAAGATTTATGCTTTTTTCTGTACAAACCTCAGTCAAATAAATACTTACCAAGTGTCCATAAAATCCTGATTCCATTATAAGCCATCATGCATTCTAGTCTTGTTATTGGAGCCATTTTCTCAAAGTGACACAGGCTTCAAGATTCAGTTTTGTGCAGGGTATTTGCACGATTTAAATGTGAATTTCAACTAAAGGTTAAAAAAATGTGTTATTTACATCATGTTGGTGTCGTAACTTTATTTCAATATGTTTTGTGTATTAGATATTCTCTACAAACAAATGATGGTCTTAGCTTTTTAAAAATATTATGAATAATGAATGTTTGCCTCAAATAATACACTACTAATACTCTTTTGCTCCTCCACCTCACAGCAATAAGCTTGGAGGTCTGTATCCCAGTCTGTTTGCATGTTCTCCCTGGGTGTGTGTGGGTTTTCTCCAGGCTGCTTTGAGGTCGATTTGAGACTCTAAATTGCCCCTAGGTGAGAGTGAATAGTGTCTGTGTATGTGTGTGTGTGTGCCCAGCTTTGGACTGGCAACCTGTCCAGGTTGTATTTCCTGCCTTTGTCCACAGAAAGCAGGCACCAGATAATGATGGAATGATATTCTTTCCGGTCTTTCCAGTCTTCAAATTCCAATTCATGAAGTGAATGAGGGCCAATTGTAAAACACAGAGTCTTTGAAAAGACTTGGCAGAAGACCCCGAGGGGACTGTGCAGGGGTTCTGCTTTGCATCTAATTGCTTGACCACGGTGTTTGTGTTGGATATTCAGAGCCGATCTTTTGTTTCAGACCACGGGGTCACAGTACAGTCTTCACAACCACAGGAAGACGAATAGAAGAAGCGCTTTTGTTTTGCAGCTCTATCACACACACACACACACACACAGAGAAAGAGGAGGGAGGAGCGGATTGCAGGAGCGGACTGTAACCTGAGTCCGAGTGGAACAGATTGACAGCGAGCCCACTGAGCACATTGAGCAGACACACTGCATTCATTATCATTAGGGCAACAGGAGCGCTTTGAAGCCTGCCGGTGGCTGCAGACAGAGCAGGCCAGAGCAGGCAGGGACGCAGCTTCAGAGCTCCTGCAGAAGCCCGAAGTCTGAAAGGAGCCTCATAAAACGCGCAGAGAAAACACGACTTAATAAGGTTTTCACGGAGAGGATGTAACGAACAGCCCCGCCCTGCAGGAATGATGTTGTGCAGCCGTCACAAACGCTCCCTCGCCTTAATGTGCCACGCTGTATCAAAGCCCTGACCCCCCACGTTACCACCACGCATTAGTCAAGTAAACAACGAGCTTCTATTTTTGTGTGGATGAATTAGTAGATTGTCCTGAGAGGATTTCTAAGGAATATCATTAAAGTTTCATCCAGCCATCCCATTATTCCTTAAAAGCGTTGTCTATCTGTCACCCGGATTAAAATCTACTGGCATGGAAACGTCCAAGTCTGGTGACGTTTATACATGGAGAAATTCAAGTGTGAGGTATATTGCATAGATTACATCAAACCTCAGATACTGGGGAGGGGGAAAGCTCAGTGAAGCAAAGAGTCAAAAACCTGAAATTATTTCAGCCTAAAATTTAATAATGAGGCGCTGCTAAATTGCCCCACTCCGAGGGTAAAATGTCACCTTGATTATCATCTATGAAAGTTACTTCCTCCAAAGTTTTTCAAGCCGTTTTATATCTTAGAAGATTCCAGATCAGGAGTGGAGTTTTCCACTAATATATCTGAGCCCAAGTTCAAATTCCATCCAGCGACAGCTGTTATATTCTGGTTTTGACTGAGGAAATTAATTTTGAGCTGAGACGAGACAATAAGTTATTATCTTGTGCGAACAAGTTATCGTATTGTGCGCACAAGCTATAACTTTCTGTGAACAGGTTATTGCCTTGAGTGAAGAAGTTAGCATATTGTGCGAACAAGTTATTACCTTGTTTGCATCTTGTGCACACAGAGCAGGAACAAGTTATCGTCGTACATGCACAAGATGAAAAATACCACCTGGTACCACCACCTGGATGGTATTTGTCTCCTCAAGTTGTATCTAATAATTAAAATGCATTCTAAAGGCCTCTAAAGGAGAAAATAAGTAATTTACTAACTTTTAGCAGCTGAAAACTTGCTCTGCTCACTAGACGAGGCTGAGGATTGTTGCCAGGACCTTCTTCATCAGTTGTTGAGGATCTGACAGAGGAAATTAATGCCAGCGGGTTTATGGGTTTTTACGGTTTGTGATGCCGCTGCACTGGCAGTGAATGTGTTATATCTATAATTTCACCAGCTGTCCCCCTGCGCTTCAACCCTTTGCCATTGTAAATACACACAGTCTGAGCACTGACTCACTCTGCTGTGGCTCTTCCTGTTTTCCTACACACACACACACACGCACACACACACACACACACACACACACACAAGCATCCAAAGCGGAATCCCCGGTGGTAGCAGTTTGTCCTGCCAGTGCATCTCGCAGCACCTCCGCTCTTACTCATCCCTGTCTCGTCTTTTCCCCGCAGCCCACCGGCCTTAAGGACGACACCGGGCCCAGAATAGACTTCCATCCACAGACATCTGCTGCAGTCTGCAAGACTTTTTTCTTTTTTTTTCTCTCTCTCTCTCTCTCTCTTTTTCTTTTTTTTTTTTCTCAGCTCAGATGCTCTTAAACGTGTGAGAGCCACAGTGTAGTGACTCATATTTAATAAGTCGTATGACTCACAGAGGAGACGCTACACACCTCGCCCCGGGCCGGGGAAGCGAGGCAGAGCTCGGACCTCAGAAAGGTTTTTAGGATCAGGGAGCCCGTGTACGACTTGGTCTGGAGACATGGAGACAGAAAACACAAGTCACAAAGGAAGCGCCCCACCCCTCCTCGTCCCTCTAGAAAAACGTGGAGACGTCCGAGAGTGAGATTCATGGCTCAGTTGGCACAAGTACAAGCCTGGACTTGTACTGAGCAGATCCCAAGAGTGTGTGTATGTGTGTGTCTGTGCACACAGAATCCTTCCTTGCACTACAACTACTCCCACTGGCTATGTCCATAAATAAGACTTTTTTTTTTTGGTGGACCTGAAGGAAAGGTCCTTCCTGGGTAAAAAAAAAAAAAAGTTGATAATGAATTAAATTTAATTAACACTCTTTGCACATCTTCATTCAGGGCAAAATGTTTTCTCAGCTCTGAAGCAAAAGAGAAGAAGTTAGAAACCACTCACTTCCATCCATTATCTTGCCACCAAATTCAGTCAGAGAAAGTCAGATTTGTCTTTCTGTGTAAGTTTAATGCAATCTCCAGATGAAGTACTCAGAGAGACTGGGAGACAAGTGAATGATCTGAGTGAGTGGGACCCGAGCGAAGGAGCACTCAGTGTTTTATACAGAGAGTAACAAGGTCAGGAAAGGATACAGACGACAATGGTTTACGTAAATGGCTGCCTCTGCACCCACACACACACACACACATGCATGCTCATCCAGTTCACAGTGGAATCAGCACGAACCACAAATGTGACTCTTAGTCGTTTACTCCTTGTTGTTTAATTGCCATGGTTATTGCTTGTTGCTGATCTTGTTTGCTTTTGTGTGTCTCCACGTTGCTTTTTTTTATTTTGGTGTCTGATATTTGTTTGTTATGCGAGTTTCTCTGTTTGTCTCTTACGCGTTTTCATCATTTTTCAGACCAAGAAGGTCTTTCCTCTTCCTTTACACAGCGTCTACTTCTCATAGATTGTAAAGCATGTAATACTGTCTGACAACGTCTTCACAGTTTATTGATTCCGGTCTCAAGTGAGAAGGTTAAGATGGTGCTTTAAAAACAAGAAAGCACTGGGTAAACACATGCTCGAGCTGGATAGTCCACTTCACCACAATAGGTTTCAATTTTGGGTGAGAAACGTGTTCGTAGCATGTATTTAGTCTACTTGTCTTGCATTTGCTGTCTTCTGTTTATCCTGGGATGTAGATGCCAAAATGAACAGAGCCACGCAAACATAGAAATTGCACAGAGATAATAGAGATTTATCACGTTAATCACTTTGTATTCCAACACAAGTCCCCGAGGTCATTGTGCGGAGCGGCAGCACTGCTTTGTATCACTTCAAATTAGTAACAAAAACCATCTGCCGGTGCTTCAAAACAAAGTGGTGACAAATTGCGGTCCGAGGCTGCGACCTCCTCACGGGGGGTAGGGGGGGTGGGGCGTCATCATTAATTCACGTGCAGTCAGCACAAATCACTGTGATTTAGGTGGTTTAGCAGCTGCGAGCGGCCAATTAATCAATGTCTCCTGGTTTTAAGTTTTTGCGGCCTGTGGTGGCGGGTTTGATGCTGCCACGCCGGCAGCTGTCATGACTTTTTCAGCGTGGCCCATGCAGTATTAACAACTGTTACATAAGCCCTAATCAGAGAGGTAAAGCCGGGCTTTGTAGAAAACCTCCACGCCAGCCAGCAATTTCTCGTTAATCTTTAATTAAGCATAAGGTGCAGCGTCGATTCATCCCTCCTCGACGGGCGCTATTTTCGGCCGGCGTCGCCCACTCGTTCCCTCTCTGGGGAGGCTGGCGGAGAGTCTTTAAAAGCAGAGAAGAGGCTAGCAAGCATTGCTGTCGCAGCGCGATTAGATTGAGGAGAGATGATGTCTGTTTTGTCTGCGAAACACGCGGGCCCGGGCTTCAATAATGCGACTGTCTGCCATTCGTGGCATTTGGTGCTTGATATCCCGCTTAAAGATTTGGGGAATCTCATTACAGACGAAGCAGCTGGATGCCAATTCCAAACAGGAAGTGCCTCCTGATCCGGCTGTTTTGGCACTTGATCATTTTGATGTTGCCGCCGTGCAGTAAAAAACTTGGTTTAGTGTCATAACAAGGCTGTTTCACACGGTGACATGATGCTGAGACACAACAGTAATACCCTCAAAGACTGCACTGCTACATTTTTCTTTCAGCCCATACCTCTAAGAGTGCAAGGGAGAAAGTGTGCTGCGTGGTATAAAAATAGAAGAACATACCGCTCTGCTTTAAATATACAGTAGCTCCGTGCTGGTCTTTAAGGTTTGTCGCTAACTGTGCTAGCACGCAGTTTGCATGCCTGTTAACAGTCCATAATCAGTCCATAAATTGAATTGTCACGACATAAATATAACAGTTTTGCGAGGCTATGTTTCATATTTCTCAGGGTTTTAAAGTTTCGAGGAAATCACTTGTTGCATCATCGTTATGTAGCAGGTAAACCCTGTGGTTTTTTTCTGTTTGTGTGCAGATTAAGTAAATGAGACATGGTGTGTGAATTACATGAGCTTTTTAACTGCTGCTGGGTTCATAATTTAGCATGTGTCCCTGTGCTTCTCGTCTTCAAGGTGTACCAATTCAAGTTAGCTTCGTATTGAGCACAGACATGAGGCAGAGAGCACTTACAGAATCTAACAAAGTACATTAATTAAAGTTTCCCTTTTGAGTTATTTGTACTTTTCTGTCTCCATTTTATGCCACTTCACCCCTCAACACGGCTCCAAAATTTAAGCAATTGTAAGTATTACGAATACATAGTTAAAGGATATTTTTCATAAACATTGCAAATACGACATAAATATGTTTAAACACATTGTTACAGTGCATGAAACATCTGGAGTAGAGCCAGGTGCACTCCACACGCTCCGAACAGGGGTCGAACCCAGGCCCCGCTTGCTGGGAAACACAGTTTTTCAACTCTGATTGAAAAACTGTATCTGTATTAATATTTACTCAAAAAGCACCGCCCGCCTCTGCCACAGCAGACACCTGACAGATGCTGGATTTTATTCTGCCGCAGAGCAAACAGGATCTTAAGTCTAAATCAAACGTCCACCTCTAATTAAACGAAAAGCCACAGAGGCAGCTGGGTGTGTGTTTTGACAATGTTCGCTCTCTCTCACTGCGCAACCAGGCGAATCTGTTAAACTGTGTTCCCTCCTCGCTGCCAGCCAGACTCACCTCCATGCACACACACACACACACACACACACACACAGAGCTAATACAACACTGTGTCTGCGATGAGAGCGAAACGCTTGAGCTATTGTGTTTACTTTTCATGCGCAATTAAAGGCGGATTTATGCCCATCCATCATGTAACAGTGCAGCTTGTGTTGGGTCGGGGAGGGAGTGACGATGATTTGACAACTGGCTTGTGGGTAATGCAGTGTCAGTGACTCCCCCCTGGATGATATCTGACAGACTAAAGTGTCGCTGTCAAAGCACACTCCTTCAACAGCCTCGGCCGCTTTTGTGCCATCTGGGTCACCTCAGCCGGTCGCCCATGGTAACGACACCCCCCCCACCCCACCCCCCCCCTCCCCAGCTCAGGTCCGGCTCTATGGTAACCCCCATTTTCACTTCGCAGCCCGGCCGCCGAGCCGCTCTCGTGGCATTTCAGACGCTTTTGGCGGGTCGCTGGATGCCAGTTGTTACCTCATGCAGCCTGGTGGCACACTGATGATCCCCCCCCCCCCCCGCCTGGCAGCCGGCTGAAGGTGTGATGTCACACTCGGAGGAGAGGAGAGGAGCGGGGCGCTTATGTCATATTGCGTCATGTTCGCCAGGAAGCACAAACAGAGTCCGGTCGGGTCAGCGCTGTGCCCACTGCCTTGTCCTCTGTGCCTTGTTTGGAGTCATAGATGTGATCTGAGACTACTTTACTTTACAGGCCCTGAACATAGAGGCATGGAAAAACGTGGAAAATTAGCTTAAACAGAAATGGCTAGGTTGCTAATTGTTTTTGGTGTGTGTTCATCCTGATCTGGCAACCATACATAGGCTTTACTCTGATATTATAGAGGCATGTTTCATTGGCTCTCACATGATTTTACGTTGCTTGTTTAATAACAGGTTAGACCATTTTTTTACTACAATTTTGATATCTGAAATGTCTACATTCATGAGGATGTGATGCTGTTTGTGGACCAGTCATAGAGAGCACACATTCAACAAAGCCAAGGTCAAAGTGTTTTTTCAGTCTAGCTCCACTTTAATTGATATCTGATCCTCATTTTCATCTCTGGTCGGACACTGATGGTATCATTTGCATGTTAGGGGGCTTCCTGGAGTCAAGGGGGTTTCAAGACATGACAGGACATATTACTCTCAGGTCTGACCATGAACCTGAGCATCCTCATCTCTCCATCTCTCTATCTCCTCCTCCTCCTCATTTCCTGACTACATTTGTTCAATTCGTCATAGAGTATTACAGGCACACAATGCCCAAAGTCCTTTAAATATGTGTCAAATCGGTGTGATAAGTTTAATTCTCAGAAAATATTGTTCTCTGAGACACATTTAGACAATAGTGCCTTGGTTGGAAAATGCTCTTTTACTTTCCTGAGCCTTGTACATCCAGTACTGTCCAGTCCAAACACCTCCAGTCACACCCGGTCTAAATCTGTGAACTTGTAACAGTTTTTTTTTTTTTTCTCCCAACAACCTGGAAAAAGCAGAGCCTGTGGGTGCACGTCGAGACGATATATTTAGAGTGAGAGTCTCCAAAGCGTCATCTGTGATGCTGTTGATGCAACAGTGAAATTAAACCAGAGGTGAAACCATCACCCTGCCCTCTGTTCTGCACCGGGGTCTTAACTCTGAGAAAATTGGACATGATTATATGTTATGAAACATGAATCACAGTCTTGTGTTTATCAGCCTGTGATCTGTTTTTTTTTTTACGTGAAGTCATTTTCTCTAAAGTCCCTAAAGAAACAACCCTGGATGAGACAACCTGTAAAACAAAAAGCTTTTTTATTCTAAATTGTGAGAATGTGTGATTTTTCTCTCTCCTCAGACTCTACAGGTGCTGGTGGTAATTTGATTGCACGTGAAAGAGTAAAATCCATATTTTGATTGGATGAGTCGTGAGAGGGAAAAGGGACCGGGGAGAGTGGGACTTCGCACTCTGTGCGGCGAGGCGCTTTGAGCAGAACGCGATATTAGATTAACATCTAATCAAATATTAATTCGGTGGACCAGCTCTCAGGTGGCAACTGGAACAAGCGAAAAAAAAAATCTGCTCCAGTTCTGTGGCTCTATCCAAGATTTCTCTCTGATCAGGTCTAAAAAGGAAAAAAAAATCGGATAAATCAGACGATGTGTGATGGAGCGGAGAGATTAGTGTCTGCAGGAATGTTTGCAGTGGGGTCTAATTTTAGCCCAGTGTAAATCGCTGGGAGTTGGGTGGCCGCCATAGCACGAACCATGTGCGTTTCCAGCTCTGTGAGCTCGAGACGAAGCGCCATCCATCCTCGCTTGGCAGCGCCCCACTCCATATCGCACGACCATACACTCTCGGGGCTTCGTACGGACCAAATGTGGTGTTTTTGGTGCAAATTCCACCAGGGCATCTGGTCCTCTCTCTCTCTCTATGTCTCTCTCTCTCTCTCTCCAGGTGTGACAGCTGCAGAGCTTTAACTCCCTTATCTCCCAGTGTCATGAGGTAGAGGTGGAGTGGGGTGTATTGGGTGAAATGGGGGGAGGTGGGGCTCCCCCAGGTACAGTGTGACTGTGAGTTGCAGGTAAACACGAAAAAGGACCCAAACGGTGTTTATCTGCCGTGACCGTCCACTTGTCACTTTGAGATATCGATCGAGGGTCTAGATAAGAAAACCGTCCTCTGCTTATTGAATCGTGGTGGGGGAAAAGGGTTTAAGACTTGATGTGGACTTTGCTGTAGTTGGAAAATCCCTCTCAGAAGTTCATTTTTCAATGAATTTTTAGGAGAAAAAGTTTTGATTCTGCTGTTTTAATCAAGACTTTAAACTGGGAAAGAATAGAAAATCCATTAATATCCAATCAATGTCCAAATGTCTTCATTCATATTCAGATCTCATTTCTATGTTAGCACCAAGAAGACAAGGGTGAATACTAAAGCACTCTATATAGTTTGGACCAGCACTTCCTATTTAATACCCAGCATATAGATTTTTTTTCACTTTTGCCACCTTAATAATAATAACACAGTAACTGATGTATTGAAAGTCACATTTTGCCGAGATACTCCTCTTTTTTTTTGCCAAGGAGCAAGAATGTGCTGACTCAGTGGATCAATTGCAGTCAATTCAAGGAATACTGCACAAATGGGGATTTTACACATGGTTTATAATCATAAGGAAAGTGAATGGTCACTCGAGAGGTGTATTTTTCTGTCCCATTGAGAATAATCGCCACACTCTTAGCTCACCTCCTATCTCCCATTTCAGTGTCTTCCAGCTAACGGAGGAATGAGAAGAAGAGTCTTTCCCCGTTATCAGCGTAAGAACAGGAACCGGCTTTGTGAACTGTCAATTTTGGGGAGGGGAGGGGGGGCGAAATTAATTATTGAGGACATCCTAATCTTGCGGTTCCAGAAATTCAAGTGCACAGGAATACAGATAGTGACACCAAACATCGCACTGAAACTCCACCGCCTCCACCTCCTCCCTCTCCTCTCATAGTCGCAAATAAAACAGAAGAAACAGAAGATTTTCCGAAGCGCAGACGACAGTCAAACAAAAGAACTCATTGCAGTGACAGCTGTCAGCGCTGCGGCCCTACGCGGCTCGCTTTGCTGAGAGAGACTTCTGTACGTCCAGAATAGTGTCTGGGAGACGCTACATTACATCGGGGCCCCGCGGTGCCACGATGAATAAAGCATGAGAGGGGAGCACAGCACGAAAGTTGTTGGCTTAGGCGAAGACGATGCAGCCATTTCCCCTGACCTAGATTTTTTTCAGGCACGGGGAGTCCTTTTTTTTTTTTTTATTGTCTTTCGTCTCAAACGTCTCCGCTACACATGTTCTCTACATGCATGGACGTGTTCTTGAGACGAGAAGGTTTGTCCTCCATCCATGCATCCATTATCGTGCCATTAACAATGGTGTGCGGGTTTACTGGGGCCTATCTCTAGCATCGCCCATCCATGACACACACACACACACACACACACCTAGAAGCAATTTCGAGTCGTGAGTCGACCAAAACGTGTTTTTGGACTGTTGGAGGAAACCGGAGAAGATGTAAAAACACAGAAGGACCCTCACGCCAACCAGGATCGGAACCGAGAAACATCTTGCTATTCAGCAAATCACTGTTTCAGTTTACGGTATGAAGCTCTGGTTCAGAGTCAGACACTACATAAAACATGTTTTGGAGCTTTTTTAAGGGGGACAGTTTTGTTTGCATTGCTCACATTGCTGGAACTTGATCCTGATATTTGGATAAGCAGTAAATCGTGTGGCGACACGCATCTCCTACAAGCTTTTCATCTTGTATTACTTACAAATAACATGTTTCTGTGATTTGTTTAATCAGCGAGTTATCATCATTGTTATCATTATTTTTACGCAGCCCGTGCCAAAAGCCATTATTACACCAATGTGTCGTGCAGAGGTTTGTTTGCATCGCTTGTCGTTATTTTTGGCACGACGCTGCATTCTTCAGATGGGTGAGCAGCAAACCTCCAGTGATGTTTCTGCATGACGGGCAAGGAATGGAGGGAGGGAGGGAGGGAGGGAGGGAGGGAGGGATGGAGGGATGGAGGAGGGAGGGAGGAGGGAGGGACTGTGGGGGCGGATGGGTGATTTGGCCTCGCTCTGGTCTCCGACGCAGTGGAACGCGAACAGAGCCATAACGGCGAGGCTGATTGGACAGTGGCGGGAAAATTGAGCCCGGGGGGGGTCAAAAGGTCACAGAGGTGCAGACTGGAGCAGGTGAATGCTTCCACCCACCCCCCCGTCCCATCCCACCCCACTCCCTCCAACCCGACATCACACACTCCTCCTCGGCCCTTAGATGTAGGGCAGCAGGTCGATTGGATGGGCTGATCTCTGCAGACCTGAGGCGGCAGGAGTATTTTCATGGATTGATTTCTTCCTGGAAGCGTAATGACAAGTGTGTGTGTGTGTGTGTGTAGGGGGGGCGTTGATTTAGACAGGTCATTAAAACCCACACATAGCTGCACACATTATGACTGAGTATTGCCTGTCAGAACACTCACTCTCTGCTCCACCGATGCATCCTTCACATCTAACTGGTCTTTCATCAGTTGGAAATTACCTACCAGGACTTTATAAGGGAAGAAAAAAAACTATAAAAAAGTGCCGGTTGCTCCTGCCTGGGTTGCTCCTGCCCGGGTCACACCTGCGGTCAGAGTAAACACGTCCTCATCAATATTCAGATGCACAGACATGGCAACATGGGGGCGCCCGGGCCACCGATGAGTAACTTGTGACGTCGACTCGGTGGTGACACGGCCGCTACCTGAGACGCTAGGCACGGCTCATTAAGTGGCGGCTGCTTTAATGAGGTGCAAAACGAAGGGAGCAGATTATTATTAGATACCGGAAATGTGAGATAAAGAGGTAGTAACTCTCGGTTTCACGGTTTTATTTTCTTTCAGTCAGGTGCGACGTCAAATTATCGCTCGTGACTCACGTCTGTGATTACTTATTCCTGGTACAGTGTCACGTTTGAACATATAACACACCTCATCTCCTTCATTTAGTGGCTGTTTTGTAGGTGTATATTGATGTTTTTATATCCTTTTATCCATTAACATGCACTGCTATTGTCTGACTCAATGAATTAAGTTCTTCCTATTCCTGATTCTTTGGATTTTTAAAGGTGTACTAAATATTAAACCGGACCAAAAAATGTTGGAGGGAACTAATTAAAACTATCTTCGAAATTTCCTCACGATTCTGATGTCTTTACGGATTCTTCCACCAAATTGTGTCCCAATCGGTTTGACTTTGGCCTGATCCTGCTCACTATAGTCCTCATTTATCAAGCTGGCATAGGAATAGGTGCATGTCGAGGTGCAAAAATCCTGCACTGAAAAAGCCAAAAACTGCACTGTGAGTTCACAGGTTTGAATATAGTGCTCACAAGGTCTAACAGACAGGCTGACAAGACAAAAATATACTGATTAAGGAATAACATAAGTCAAGTCACAATGACACAAAGTGAGGCTGCCTCAATGGGCTTTCAACTTGTCTTTTTTTTCATTCTTCTCCTTCTCCAGGTAAAAAATAACTTCCACAAGAAATTACTCTCTATAAAAGGGGCAACACAAGCTTTTAGGCAGGCAAACATCCCTTTATCGGTTGTCGGCTTTACCGTTCAATAACTGTCCGATTGTTGTCGGTCGCATTTACAAAACAGAGCAAGAAGCACAGCTTCCCATCACCTCGCTGCCACCATCCACCATCTGACATTTGAGCTACGGGGCGATGGCAAACTGCGCTAGAGACTCAGCAGTGAGCACCCATCCAGAGGGGAGTCCCCCCTCTGCTCCCGACAACAAATAATTCATAGCGCTAACATTTACTTTGGTTCAAACGCAGTACAGTCTGTGTGCACCGCCCTGTCTGCAAACCTCAGAGAGGCTGTCTGCGTCAGGGAGCTGAAAAATTAAAGAATGGAAAAGGAAGGAAGAAAAGAAAGGGAAAGGAAACCCATGTCATTTTTAATTAGCCTCAAATGTACAAAATGATTTGAGCTGAAATGTGCTTTAATGTACAGTTAGTATACAGCTTTACAAAAGTCCACCTTTTCATTAAATAAAAAAACATGACAAATAATGCTGTAAAATTCCATTTCAGGAGATTTAAAAGTGTGACGGGCTCAACTCTGCATCCTCTTCGCTGACTGTGCAGATAAAAATAGTTCATACATTTAAAAAAATCAGCATGGATGCCAAGGCGGTATGAGCAAATCAAAAGGCGTTGTTTTTTGTCTTTCTCAGAGGTTTGGTCGAAGGTCGGAGGTCGTCAGGTCCGTGAGCGAAGGCGCAGAGCTCGGCCTGCAGGGGGCAGCGCTGAGGGTGGTGCTCGTAGAACCAGCAGGCGCGAGTCTTGAGGGCGCCGGGGTCCACGGGCTTCTTCTTAGAGTCCCTCCTGGACGGCTTCACGTCCCGCCAGTCTCTGATGTGCACCCGCCCTCCTTCCACTGAGAAGCAGGAAGACACGAGACCTCTTCAGAATAAAATACCACATCCCTCATATGTTCATTTTAGCATCAAATAAGATTGTTTTCCAGTATCTGTATGGAATTTCAAACTGATTTAAAGAAGATGGAAGAAGTAAAATAATCCACAGAAGATTCTTCCCCTTCTAGGCATCCTGAATGTGCACCATCTTGACTAGGTCATTACAAAAATCTGGTCCCAGTCGGATGCTCGTGGAGGTTAAACCTGGAGCTTCCAGACTAGCCAGTCAGGATTGAAGGAGCCTATTTGGTGAAGATGAAATATCTTCAAGAATCTACAGAAAATCCAGTTGCATTGGATCGCACCAATTGTTTTTTTTGCTTAAACCACCATTTGTAAAGGTGCTTGAGCACTTCATGCAAACCTTCTGGTCCACACTACCATTTGGGAAATCACACTTCTTAACCAGGTCTTCTACAGGTGTACGTAAAGACATGAGGTGCAGCTACCTCTAAAGACTTGGTGGTTGTTCTTGAGCAGCGTCTGCAGCCCTCCGCACTCCTTCTTCAGGAGCTGCAGGGTTTCCTGCTCCAACAGGCCGGCGACCTCGCTCACCGAGAGGCTGCCTGGAGAACAGAGGGGCGAGGGGGGGATGAAAGACGAGAGCGGAGAACGGAGAGTGACAAAGGAGCGGCGGGAGGTCTATCAATGGTGCATTCATCAATACATTAACACGGAGCTTCAGGCATGCACAGAAATCAGGAGCTTCCGATGCGGCCGATTGGGCCCGAGTCGATAGCGTGGGGATTTTATTTTGGCGGAGGGGGCGGGGGGGTATTTTCAGATAAACTATTATTTAACTAATCAATGAAACGCACCTAGCACATCTTCCAAAAATAGACTAGGCTCCGGGGGCCTGCATTAGAGAAGAGAATAAATGAAGATACTGACTGATCTGCTGCCTCCCTCCTTGCCCTCAGGTGTGTGTAGAAGATGTTTCACAGGTCCTTCCTTCCCTCCGCTATTTGACTAGTTAACAGCCAGGCCTGCTCCCAGTAGACACTCCCATTCACTCACTCAGTCACTCAATCATTGGTGCTGGTCTTATCTATTTTGCTGGTTTTCTAACCATTATGGGCACCATTCTTTTCATTTGTCCAAGACACTTATTGTGAAACAGATGCTTCAATGTTACCAATAATTGGCCACATTGATATTTCTGTTTATTTTGATGTTGCTTCTTTGCATCCTTCAAATGATTTGTCCCTCATAGATGAGGTTCTTGGGGTTTTATCTTCATATATATCGCCACAAAAACAGCCAATGGCTGCATCCTGATCCGGGCCGATGTGTCCCAGGAGTGAGGGGCTGTTGAAACGCCGTCTACGGAGCACTTCACACACCGGTGGCGGCGGCGTCCTTCGCTGTTCGTCGGGGCCGTGGAGTGTGCTCAATTAAAGCGGCTGCAACAAGCTGTCAGAGGACGCAGCGTGCGCCTCGCCGCTGCGTCCACCGCAGGCCGCCCCGGAGCGTGAGTCACTGTCGTCACTCCCCCACTGGGACGTCATTTTACATCCCAAAGGAGCGAGAGGAAGAAGACAGAAAAAAACCACAAGGAGACAGGGAATATTTAAATAGTCTGGCACGCCGAGGCCGGCGAGTAGTAAACAGATAAATGGCGTGCCCCTGCGCGGTCGCAGCTCCACGGGACTTTCGGTATTTCTGGCTCTGCCCTTTCTCCCCCAGAAGGGAATTCAATCAGGGCTGACCTTTGGTTTGTAGAAATGAACATCCGCCCGCTTCTTCCTCCGTCCACATATTGGAGAGGGACACGTCAGGGGACTTCTATTGCTCCTTTGAGCCAGTTTCATAAACAATGTTTGACCCAAATCTGCAGACCGCCGTCAGTCTTTGAAACCCAAACCCCCTGTGGCTCTCGGTCCAGACAGCTGAACACAGTGGAATTTAAAGCCTCCAGTCTGAGATCAGATCATTTCAGGCGTTGTTTAGTCATATCTCCAGCTGGATTTGTTTTGCTTAATCTTAACGAAAAAGATAAATACACCCTGACACATCCTAATTCATACCACCTCACATGACACAATTTCTCCTCCCAAACCCAAACAGACTTTTCTTAACCAATCTCTCTGACCCACTCCCAGTTCGGTCCAATGGTACAGATTGGGTCAGTTTATAAGGGCAACACACACTAAAAATCATGCCTATTATTGGTTTCCATCACTTCTCCAATTCATTCCAGTCTCAGCTGCAGTCTTGCTGCTTTTTCCCCATTATCGAGACCTTTCAGACTTTCTCTCTCCACTGCATGACGCTGGGGTCTTGGGGTTTGGTGGTGTTCAGTTTTATGCCATAAAGAGTTCTGACATCGTCCACTTTCACATAGTGAATTTACCTGGTCCAGTGGCTGAGGAAACCCTAAAAATAGATGGTCTTCATCTATTATTCTTTGACTTGCAGAGGGCTGCTGACTGATTTTTAATGGCTAAAATGGAAGAGATTGTCGCACTGGTTTTTCAACTGGGGAATTTTACAATATTTAGAGATATTTCATTCCATCAACCTGCTCAATTCTGCTCAAGACTTCTTCTTTGAATAATATATACATATATCTTTAAGAATGACAATAATCATAGTGCTTCTTTTTCATATTTACTCGAGTTAGGGTGTAACTTTTTTATGTTGACTCTTTTTAATAAGACATATATATGTATATGGGAGGTATATATGGACAGTGCTTGAGAGTAAAGTACTGTCACTCTTGCATTCTTGTGTCTTGGCCACTTCACTGATTTCATCCACACAGTGGATACTTGATACTGGGAATGCA